>CAJVQA010009987.1:0-11695 GCA_910591915.1 Cetraspora pellucida | reverse complement strand
AAAATTTCAAATAAATATTCAATAAAGATAGAGGCATGGCCTCACTATTAATATTAAAAAAAAAAAAAAAAAATAAGGTAAAAATAGTGAGAGTTTGAGGATGAAGGTGGTGATATTAGTTTAATTGTATTCAGAAAAGTATTGATAGAAGGAAGGTTTATGTAAGACCAAGTTCAGGTTATAGTATAAGATTGGTTTAGATGTAGAATTTGAGTAAACTATTTTGGCTAGCAACCTTTATTAGATTTGTTTGTGTGTAAGTAGATATTGTTCCATATGAGAATATTTTTGTTATGTGCAGTTGTGATTTGTTCTAAAAAAATAATTTTATTATTTCTAAGACTATTGATAGTAGACATAGATGGGTTGACAGGAAGAATGTCAAAAATAGTATGAGTATTTTTTAGTATTAATAATGGAAGGAGTATGATTTGTGAGATTATTGAGAGTAAGATTTTATTAAAGACTAGTTGAGAAAGATAAAAAAGTAGAATGTAATTTTACATTTTTTGATAGTGGTTAGTTAAGGTTTTTGATGAAAGTTAAGGTGACCATATTTTGGTAAGCCATTCTTTAATTTATTGGATGCCTATATTTTTAAAAATTGCTAGTATGTAAATATTTATTCAGTATTAGTTGTACTGACTTTTTGAATGATGTTGTTAAAGGTTGGTAAATTAAAGGTGAGTGGATTAGTGAGGATTATATTGTTGGTATTTTTTGCTAAGAGAGCATTTTTTTAGTATGGATAGTAAAAAGATGAGAAAATTTAGCTTGTGTATTTGTATGAATTAGAATAATTTGAAATAGGTATTCTAATGAAAGTTGTAGAATTAAGTTAAAAAATGATGAAATTTGTGAAGGTGTTATTTTTTTGTGTCGAATAAGAGTAAGGAAACTTTTAATTTTGTTTTGAATTTGGTCAAGAGTTGGTTTAGAAGATCCTTGGCCATCATAAAAAATGTCAAGATATTGAATTACGTTTTGTGGTTTTTTAGGTATTATGTTTTGTTGATTCATTAAGAGAATGAGAGTTGGATTTAATATGAATTTGGGTTTAATATACAGAAGGTCTGATTTAGTAGTATTAATTTTTATGTTATTGAATTTGTATAATTCAGAAGTATCATTTATAATGTTTTGTATTATATTTGCACTTTCACAATGCCAGGTGGTATCATCTATAAAAGCCAATGATAGAATTATTATTGGAGAGGATTTTGTATTTGTTATAATATTGATAGGGAATTGATATAAAATTTTTAATAAGTAGTTTTGTATTTTTTTTGAATAAAGTAGAGTATAGGGCTGTAGCAAATTTTCCATAGAAGAGGTGAATATGTTTTATTTTGTTCAATTTCAAAGTTAATTGGTATTTGTAAAATAAGGCCATGAGCAGTAAATACTCTTGCAAATTGATAAAAGTGTAGTTCTGTGATTAGTTTAATTTCTGTTGATAGAATTCCTATTCTTTTACAAGTATCTTGGAGTTTTGTTATATTAATTTTATCAAAAGCCTTGGACATATCTTGAAAAAAAATCCAGGCTTCTTTGTTAATAGTTTTATAATGTTCAATTATGTTATATAAAATTTGTATAGGAAGATGTGTAAAGAAGTTTTTTAAAGCTATAAAGTTTAGATTTGATAAAAGATTGTTATGAGAAATGATGTTATTTAGTCGATTTGTGAATATTCTGGTAAAAGTTTTTTTGAAAGATTTTATTATAGAAATTGGATGAACTTGATTTAATGTGTAGTCCCAATTTGATTTTTTGGGGATTAGAAAGATATTAGAAGATTTCCAGTCTAAGGAGATTTTTTGAAGATAAAAACATTTATTTAGAAAAATTTAAAAATGTTTTGTACTTTGGAACTAGCATATTTTATATGTTCACAACAGGTTTCTAAAGAACCTGCTGCTTTTTGATTAGGTAAGTTGGAGATAATATTTTGCTATTCTTGTTCAGTAATTTTATAAATAAGATTTTAGTAATGGATTTCAAGTTCAGGATGTGGTTTATAGAGAGAATAAAAGTCAAATATTAATAGAATAGTTTCAAGAAGTTTGGTTTTGAAGTATTCAGTAAAATGAAGTTTAATTGCATTTAGTATTTCATCATGTTCTGTAAGAAGGTTATTGTTTAAAAGTAGTCAATCTATATGAATGTTATTATATTTTTCTAGTATTTTTTTATAGAAAAGTTTAGGTGTTTCTTTGAAGGATTTGTTTCATTCTTCTATTTTTTCTTTGATTTTGTCATAGATTAATTCTTAGTATTGGTGGTTAAGTGCAGTTTGGAATTCTTCTTTAACTTGAATTAGTAAGAGTGATGATGTTTGAAATATACAATCTGGATATTTGGTTTGATAGTTGATGAATAATGTATTAAAGTTAATTGAGTTTATATAATTTTTAAGAAATTAGATTTCTTTGTAACAGAAATAAAGTGATGAATATTTTGGTGATAAGGAGTCATGAATTTCTTTAATTGTTTTAATTTTTTTGAAAGGAATATGTTTAGTAGAGGCTTTAATTAATGCTTTGTGAATTTTATTTCATATAGTATTGAGTTGGTTTTAATTAGAAATTGTGAAAATTATTGAAGATAAATATTAAAGATTTTTGGTAGTTTGTTCATTGTAGTTTTCAAGGGTTTTTTTAGTAAAATTTTTTCAAAAAAAAGCTTTATGCTTATGTTGTTTTGAGGTTTGGGTTTATTGATAATAATGGAGATTTCAAGAGTTATGATTTGATGATCAAATTCAATTGTACCAGTAGGGAGGATTCCTGTGTAGTCAATATTAGTGATAAATAAGTTGTTTTGACTAAAAGTAAAGTTTGATATATTAGGATAGAAGATGTGATAGATGTCCTTAAATTGGAAACTAATTAACTATTAAATTATTTGACTTTCTGGAATTGATGATTTTTTTGAAAGAGATCTGTCAATTCTTGGATTTGAAACACTATTTAAATCTCTTATAATAATTAATTTATATTTATTATTTTGGGTAAAAGAAATTAAGTAGTCTTGAATTTTTTATGAAGTTGTTTTTTTCATAAGTTGGAAAGTATACTTGAAGAAGTCTGATAGGTGTGTTTTTGAAATGAAAATTGAGTCCAATTATGTGTCCATTATGATCATAAGATTTGGCAATATATTTAGAGATTTTTTTGTATATGAATATACCAACATCAGCTTGGAGAGAATTTGTATATGAGTTCCAAAAACTGATATAATTTTGAATTTGGTTACTAAAGATTTTTTATTCTTTAGAAGACAAATGTGTTTCAGAGAATTCAAATATTTCAAAGTTGTTTTCTTGTAATAGTTCTATTAAGAAAAGTTTTTTGTTGAATTGAGAGAAACTATTTATGTTTATTAATCCAATTTTAATTGGTAAAGAGGTATGTTAAGGTGTGATTATTGATGAAGTAGAAGGAGGTGTTGTAGAATTGTTTGGATAGATTAGTTGATTGGATGTAAAGAGATCAGTAGAGTTTGTGTTAGGAATTGTCTAATTGAAAGATATTAATAATAATAAATAACTATATATATTGTAAAGAGAGGAATCTATTTCTGTATTATTTGGTAGTATTTGGTCTGTAGTTTTTAAGTAAATGTGTGATTCTGTTTTTATGAAATTTATAGATATTTTAATTGAATTGAAAATATTGTTTAGATGTAGATGTTGAATGAATTTTTTGAATAAAACAGGTTCAGTGATTTGAGATAGCTTGTATTGATTTAAGAATTTAGTATGGCATGTATTATCTTAATAAGAGATAAAGCATTAGAGGTAGAGATAGAATTTGTAATATCTTCTACAGAGTCACTTACCATTTTAAGTTTGGCTTGCACAGCTGTAGAGGATACCATAACCTGCCCAGTATATTGGGTCTAGTCAACATAATTCTGGACCTTTACTACAACTAGAAACCATAGTATATTTAAAATATTCTATTTTTAATTAGCTAATTAAATTTTAAACAATATATTTTTTAAAAATTAAAGATGTTTTATTAAGTAAAGATTTTTTGGACTTCTAATAAAAGTTGTAGAGCTTGTTTTTCTGATTCTAATGATGATTAAATCGTCAAGTCTAATTGGTAAATTCCAAGATATTGGGGATCAAAGAAGAGAGCAAAAAGATTTATAAATTGTCAGTTATACAAAATACTATTGTCAATAGAACTTTGTATAACTGACAATTTGTAGATATTTTTGCTCTCTTCTTTGATTCCCAATATTTTGAGATCTACTAAGCCAATTTTGATGATTTAATCATTATTAGAATCAGAAAAACAAGCTTTATAACTTTAATTAGAAGTTCAAGAAATCTTTACTTATTAGATTTTAGGATTAGGGTTGATAAAAGAAAAAATTTATATTAAAGTTTAGAGGGTTTATAAATATTATTGTTATAAAACTAAAAATAGAAAATCTTGTATAATTATAATAGAAATAGCAGTTCTGTAAAAATAATATTTTTTATAATAATATATAATTATTTATAGTTTTAAAATAATTATTTTTACAATATTAAATCTTTGGTTTTTTTTTATAATAAACTATACATTTAATGAACCAGAAATTCTTAAATTTATAGTTTGGAAAAAACTTTTTCTGCAAATCCATTATACAAAAATTAATAAAAAAAATCATTAGTCTAAAAATACTTATAACTTTTTATTTTACTAAAACTATCTGTCTTGGCATCTTATGTAAACTTATTTAGCTTAGCATTTTATATATATTCTGAAAAATTTGTATATTTAGCTTTTAAACTCACTAAGAAACTATATAGATGACCTTTGGTTTCCAGTTTTAATAATTTACTTTTTTTGTAATTTCTGTTACAATAACTTATAATATACTCTTAATTAAAGTTATAATATTTATTTATTTAGTTAAAACAAACTTTAAAAGAAGAATTTTAACTCAATATTGATTGAATTACAACTAAATTTATCTTTTATCTTTTGTAAAATTTCTTTCTTACTTTTTGTCCTTACTCTATCTCTTTTTTCTTTTATATAATTTTTATGTAATTATATTATCATTTTCTAATCTACATTTTATTAATTTATACCAAAATCCTATATTTCATCTATTTATAATAATTCATTAAACACAATTAGTTACTTCCTTATTTTGTTTTTATTAATTATATACAACAATTTATATTACAAATCTTATTTGTACCAGTATTCAAATCATATTTGTAACCCAATTACTCTAGTTATATACCAGTATTATTTCTGTAATATCTCAATTATACAATCTTTGTTCCTATTTGTTATTCTTATAAAATAAACTATTTAACTATTAGAAATTTTTTTAAGTTTCTAATATAATATTCATTTAACTTATAACAAACTTAAAAATATCTATTTTAAATAATCAAGACCCTGATATAACAGATTTTGATTTCTTTTATCAAAACTTCTCCAACAATTTTGGAATTATCCTTTATGAAAAAGAAAATAGTAACAATACTATCCAATTCTTTCTAAAGTCAAACTCATTTCTTGTTTAACTAAAAATCTCAGATCTAACAAAATTAATTATTTTTTTCAAGCTCCTATTTTTACCTTTATAATTATTTGTTTTTATAACAAATACTACACCAAATTCATTTAAATTACTAACACTAACTATATTCAAGCTACTGAATTCACTACAATTTATGTTAACAGTAATATAAAAAAGAATCTTAATAAACCAACTCAAAAACTCTTAACTAATCTCTTTTTTTTAACTGACAATATTCCTTTATCTTTCATTTCTGATATACATTACTATACTTGCCCTAAATGTTTTTTTCCAATTGGCTGTATCAAGAGAAATGATCATCATTACCTTAATAAAAAATATGTCACTAAATATAATGAAGTTTATTACTTTATCTGTATGACTGCCTCATCTCAACATGAAGCTAGTTCATTTCAAACTAAGAAAAATCTCACTCAAACCATCCAAAATATCTTACATGAATCCTCTCATACTACTAATTCTTTTATTATCTTTTCTTATCAAATTTTATTTCTTCTGATCTTATCAATTTCTTTTTTACTACAACTACCAATACTAATTCTATCTCTAATCAACCTCCAATTACTAATATTACTAATAATGCTAACTTAAATCTCAATAATTCTAACAATACTAACCCACATGACAGTACCTTTAAAAACCTTCTTTTCAAACCTATTCTAGTGTTGCTAAACCAAAATCTAATTCTACATATGACTGTCTTACAAAATTTTCAATTATCAAAAAAATGCAATTCAATAAAAAATTATAAACCATATTTTTTCTTTAATTTTTTATTTTTCTTAAAAAATTTTTTATGATTTTTATCCTGGTAAAGAAATTAAGTCTGCCACTTCTACTCAACTTACACTTAAGGCTTCATTTTATTATATTATTTATATCATGGCTAGGCAATAGTCAGAATTCTTAACTGATCTTATCTATAGTAATAATTCTAATATTAACAAAAGTGTTACTATTCCTTTTAATCTCCTTGAATCTATCCTTAAAAATTTATTTCTTAAATTCACAACTGTCCTTTTTACAAAACTTAATTATCTTAAAATCTTTGGCTTATTAGTTAGCATCCCTCTATATACTGCTTATAATCATCTTCAACTTTGCTTCAATCTTATATGAATTTACCGCTTCTTATTTAATAACTACCAATCAATCAATTATCAAAAATTTGCTAAAGATTTAAAGCTCAAATATAAAAGATTCAAAATTGAATCTTTTATTCAAACCACTGATCTTGACCAAAAATATCTTATTATTTAATCAAATGCTTGATTCAATATCAAGCTTTTTTTTAATATTTTTTTTTTTTTTTTTATTAAATAATGCCTAAGTAGAAACTTTATTACATATAGAAACATATGTTCCAAATTTAAAGATTTCTAAACTACATTTGTGCTACAATTAGGCACCCAATATGACATTATACCTTCTATTTTCTATGTTATGCTATAGCTACTATTTCAAATTAGGTTCTAGCTAGGATAGGTTAGAGGAAACCTTCAAGTGATTGTCTGAATATTAAATTATGCAAGTTGTTAGAGAGTATCCCTATAAGCAGTGTTGTTACTCATACAAGATCAGACTCGGACCAGACTCAGACTCAGACCAAACTTGGACTCGAACAAACAAATTTGTCTGCTGAACTAATCTAATTTTAAACTACTATATTAAACTGGCTAAAAATAAGTGCTAAAATAAATAAAAAGTTATCAATACTAATTAAGAAATCTGTAAAGTGCTCTTTGTATATAAATAATAATAATTTATTTATTGAAGAAATTATGATCTTTCAACTCTAAATTTAGTAATAATAATTTATTGAAGAATAATGCAAACATTAAATAATGTAGCTTAATATTAAATTCAAAAAAATTATAATTATAATTTGTAAGTTTAGTAATACAAATGTTTAATAATTAATAGAAAATTAAAATAATAAATTACTTTGTGAATGTTTTGCATATGCATCATATAAGTATTCAAAATAGCTAAATATAATTAGGTTAAATGTGAATATTTGAAGAACAGTAACTTTTCTTATAATAAACTAGAATAACGATCATAATAAGTATATAAAAAAACAATCTGTTAAACAATAATAAAATGATAATATAAAATTGTCACTTCAATAAATAATAAAATTTTTATTAATAAACTGATTTTAGAATCAGTTTTATAAAAAATTGCATAATTTTGTATGCGATTATATACTTACATATATATATATAATGAAGGGGATGGGGTCCTGTAGCCTAGTGGTCTAGACACCCCTCACTTTACAAACAAAGTCGACAGTTCAATTCTAGCTAGAGGCAAAACTCTGTAATCTACAGAAGTATATGAATGTACATGAAGCCCTGTAGCTTAAGTCCATGTAAATAGAAAATTAGTATATAAGAAAGTTTCTGGAAAGAAGTTTTCTGATATAAAGAGTTGACGCTCGATATGAAAGAAGTAGTGAACATACCATAAATAGAGAGAAGGCACACTAGCAAGTAATACAGTGAATATAAAAGGAAACTATGAAAAAGAAATGGACTTACTGAAACTCAAACACCTCTGGCACCAAAACTGATTTAGTAGATACGAGATACACTAATACAGATAAAATCTAAGGGGGTAATCTTGGTACCATACTTAGTAAGTTTGCATCGAGGGTAAATTTGAAGGACTATGGATACTCGGTAACATCCAATGAGGTGGTACCTTGATATAAATAGTAATTAGATAGCTCTAACCTGGTATGTCTATATAGTAATGAAAGGTTGTAATGCATAGGATTGAAAATCAGAAAGTTTAAATAGAGGATTTACAGGCGGATCTCAGGTATGGTAGCTAGTGGGTAACTCTCAGATAGAACTCTTAATTAGATAATGACTAAAGTTATATGCATGGCTAGTTATACTTTCATTGATAAACTATGTATTTATTAATAACTAGATATTATTCAATAAAAGACAGACAGGCAAGATTGCTACTTATAATACAAAAAAAAAAAAAAACATATATATATATAATCTTTTTTTTGAATCTTTTAAGTAAGAGATACCAGAAGGTGTATTATATTTATATTTTATTTTAATAAAAAACATAAATCAATAAAAACATAAATCAATAAAAACATAAATTAATAAAAATATAAATTGAATAAAAAAAATTATGGCAATTCTAAATTATTAAAAAGTGTGTTCAAATCCTATTTAGCATTAGAATCAACTGCTAGATAAACAATATCATTGATTGTTAAAATTTCTTCATCTTCATCTTCAGTGTCTGTTAATTCTTCATTTTCATCTGCTAATATGTTTTTCCATAAATCTAAAAATTGCCCAAATTCAGTCTCTAAAGATTCTGAATCAATAACTTCTTTATCAAAGTTTTCAATTAAAATATATTCATTTTTTGCTTTATCAGGTTCTTCAGATTCAGTTTCAATTTCTAATTCATTTTTGAATTCAATTTCTGGTTCAATTTCATAAAATTCATTATCTTCATTAATTTGATTTTGTATATCTTGTTTATGAAAATTTTGTAGAGATAATTCAATGAATTCTGATTTTTGTCGATGACTTCATGTTATTTTGGCTCTTAGATTAAACATATTAAGCACTTTTTGTTGCTAAAAAATAAATAAATAAACAGGTTATTACCTAATAATTATGCTTATCTAAATTCTAACTTTTTTGTAGATACAGATAGCTATTATAATTTTTATTATAAATAGAGGTTAGCTAGTTTCAAAAGTAAGGACCAGTCTTTTTAAATAGTCATATAATTGGTTTCAGTCTTAAGACTAATTTAAACTAGTCTTTATAAATAATTAAAAAAAATCAATTTAAAAAAATTATATTTTAATTATCAATATTATATTGGCTTAGTGCTAAAAAAAGCGATAAACAATTCTTTACTTAAAATTAATTATAAACTATTGATTAGAATTATATAATTTTGTATTATTCAATTTATCTAATAAGAAAAATTAAATAGTACTCAATTATGTAATTCTGATCAATAGTTTATAAGATAATTAATTTTAGTAAAGAAATTTTTTGTTAATTTCATTCTTTTCTCTAATATATGCCTATAAGATTTAATTCTTTTTATTATCCAATAGAATAATTTTGAAACTAAAACTGAGACTAAAATAAACTAAAAAAATAATAATAATAATCTTATTATAGACTGGAACTAACTAGACTAGATCAATTATCTTTAATTATAAATCTTTAATATATTATTCAATTTATATATTAAAAATAAAAAAATTATTACCATTAATTGACTTCTTCAGTTTGTTTGTAAAAATTCCATACAACTCCAGAGGCACTCAACAGCAGCAGCACTTATACAAATTCTATATAATCTGCAAGCTACTATTCCTAATTCCTTTGTTGAAAGCAGCAGCAAAATTCCAATATTTTCGAATATCATTAAATTGATTATATGTCTCATTATTAAATGGATAGATTTTTGTTGAAAAATCATTAAATTCATGCAAAATGCAAACTGGATTTTTTTCTGACCAGGCTCTATAATAATAAATAAAATATTTGCCTAGCTGAGCATAATTTATCATTAATTTATTCTTAAAATAGATCATTCGATATTTTGGATGCAACAAAAATGATAAAACCAAAAGTGGTTGTTCCCAACTATTTCATCTCTTATTCAATCAGATCAAAATTTTTTTAGCAAGATCTTGATTCATATAATTCTTCTAAAATTGAACCAAGTATGCATAACTATGCATTACATCAATTACTTTTGCATTATCATATTGTAAAACATTTAATACTTTACAATAAGGATACAAAACTTCTACAACTGTCATCAACTTCGTCCAAAAAGTATCAGAATTGATAATTTCAAAAATGTCTCGATTTATTGTTAGATTTTCACTATTTCGCCACTGAACTTGAACAAATGGTGGTTGATGATTAATCACTAGTACCTAAAAATAAAGTTTTAAACTTAATAATGCTTTGTTAAATAGATAATAAAACTTTATTATTGCTATAAATATTAAACCAAAATTTTAAAATGATTATAATTTGCAATTAATAAATTTATTTAATACTTTCAATGCCTGTTGACTTCATAAAAGACTAATCACTGCTATATAATAACTATTCTATCAAGTTTCTCCCAGAACTGTTATTCCATAATATTTATTGTAAATTAGTTTTTGTTGATCACATAATTTTGCAATAAAGTATTTGTTATGTGCATTATTAAAGTATGCTGATAATTTAATTGTACGATCTATTGTTGTTTTCAAATCGGTTGATTCCTTAAAAACTTCACCAATACATAAATTTAGTTGATGAGCAAAGCATGGTAAAAATACTATATTCCTTTCAGAAAGTCTTAATCTTCATCTAATCTTAAATTAATTTTACAAATAAGTTAATAAATTAGAAATAGAATATTCTCAAGCTTCTAATTAGCTAGCAATATTATTAAATTCTAAGCTTATAAACTTGCATGTTTGCAAAATTATACAGTTATAAAATTCAAATTATAAGTATCACAAAAAAAAAACTGTAATTCATTATCTAATAATAATTATAGATTTTTTCTTACAATATACATATATTGCTAAACAAAATATAATAAATAATATATTTCAAGTTAATAAAACTATTCAAAGTATTAAATTTAAATAAAGAATTTAATTTTTCTATTTAGCAAACTCATATATTAAATTACAGACTATTGAATTATTGATTATTTAATTACTAAATTTTTTGAATTGTATATAGTATAATCATGCTATTAAAAAAAAACTTGTAACTGTAAATTTAAGTTTATTATTTATTAGACCTAACCAATAATAAATTATCATTACTAAGTTCTATAAATAATAGATTTAAATTTCCAGTTATAGGTTTTTTTTAATAATACTTATATATACCGTAAAGTGCTTAGAGTAAATTTTCTTATAAGTTTTATTCAGTATCAAGGATTAAAATTAATTTATACTATTCCTACATATACTCAAACACTCCTGGTTACAAACTACAATCCTCTTGGACCACTAACCTCAAACTTCAAACATTTAACTCATTACAAAAAAAATGCTCTGTTTTGGCTTATATGGATGATACTCTTTGGATTGCCTCATCACAATCTGAAC
>CAJVQA010009986.1:0-11695 GCA_910591915.1 Cetraspora pellucida | reverse complement strand
GGTAGGGGAGGAATATGGATTGGATGCTTGACAGCAGTAGAGCAGATAAGGTCTAAGTAATTTGCATTGAGGTTGAGTTGGTGTTTGGAATTCGTTCTCCCAAGAAATTGTGTCGAAATAACTGCAGAAACTTTAACAGTACAAGTTTGGTTAATTCTATGAGAATTAAGGTGACATCCTGTACATTGTTTGTATTCAGCAGAGGGTAAAGGGTAGAACTTTGAGTAAGATATTGTTTTTTGTGAGTTGTGAGAAATGAAATATTAAAGTATAATTATATGTTTTATGATAATATTTAATAAGTATATTAGTTGATAATTCAAAATGTCATATTTTGGTTAACTATAATTTAATGCAGATAGTTTTGATATTGTAAAGAAAAAATATATTAGAATTAAAGATGCATTCAATATTAGATGCACTAACTTTTTGAATAATATTATTTAGTATTAGAAGATTAAAGATAAATGAATTGGTTAAGACAATATTGTTAGTATTTTTTACTAAAGAAAATATTTTTTTGATTTGAATAAAAAGTAATTTTAAAAATTTGGTTTAGTTTAATATATTAATAAGAGTAATTTAAAGAAGATGTTCAAATGAGGGTTATAGAACAAGATTGAAGAAAGAGAATATTTGTAATGATATAAGTTTTTTGTATTTGATAAGTTGAAAAAAGTTTTAATTTTGTTATTGATTATGTCTATAGTAGGTTTAGTTGTACTATTTTTATTATAATATATTTCAAAATTCCTAATTATATCCTTAGGTTTTCTTGATACAATAAGTTGATTGTTAAAAGATAATATAAAAGAAGATATGTTACAAAATTTTGAATATATATATAATAAGTTTGATTTATTTAGATTAATTTCAATATTATTAAGTTGATATAATGAAGATGTATTATTAAGAATGTTTTATAGAATTTGTGAATCTTAATAATGCATACTGTATCATCTATAAAGGTGAATAGAATTATAGTAATAGAAGTAAGACTGTAATTATGTATAAGTTCATTTGATGATAGTAAAGATATTTGAAATAGATAATTATAATATTTTGTGAAATAAAAGATAGAATAGAATTATAATATATTTTTTATAATAATGAAAAGTATGTTTCTTCTTATTCTATATTAGATTTTAGATAAATTAAATTTAAGAATCCATAAGCTGTAATAATTTTTGCAGTTCAGTTTGTATATAGTTCAATGATTAGATCTATTTCTTTTTTTATAATATTAATTCTTTTATATAAGTTTTAAAGTCAGAAAATATTGATTTTGTCAAATGTCTTTGATATGTCTTGAAAAAGAATCCAGATTTTTTTATTATAAAATTTGTAGTGTTCAATTGTATTATGAAGAATTTGAATATGAATATGAATAAATAAGTTTTTAATTGCTACAAAATTGAGATCTAATAGTAGGTTATTAGATAAGATGATTTTGTCTAAGTGTTGAGTAAAGATTTTTGTAAGGATTTTTTTAAAGGATTCTATAATAGATATAAGATGAACTTGATTGAGAGTAAAATCTCAGTTAGATTTTTTTGAAATTAAAAAGAGATTTGAAGATTTCTAGGCAAAAAGTACTTTTTGTAGTTGAAGGCATTTGTTTATAAATTATTAAAAAAATTTTTAAGATTGGATGTTTTAATTTTTAGTTTTATAAATTTATATGAGTTTATACTTTTGTATAACTAAGATTACACAATTTATCAGTTATGCTAGTATGAATCATAATTATAGAAGTATTTTGCAGATCAGTATGGTATAGGCCAAATTTTAGAACCTATATCATACTGATCTGGGTTGTATATATTAACATTAGAGTGAGAAATTATAACTAATCAGTATAGTATAACTTTTACTTCTTTTTAATTTTGGCCTATACTATACAGATCTGCTTACCCGTATCATACTGATATTCTGTAATCTCTAATTATAGATATCCTATTCCAACTAAACAATTGCTGTAATATAGATAATTTTTTAAATTTTTGCTCAACTTGTCACTTGGAGAAGTAACAACTTATCCACTACACTAAATTACCACATTCTTTATAATACAAATTTACAAGTTTCAATTCAATATTATTATGTTTACTTTTTGATAAACTAGAAATATGATCTGTAATTGACAATCTCGATAACCAGTATTGTAAATTGAATACATGGGGTATGCATAGTGTACTGTACATTTGTTTTCCGCGTATTTTATTGAAATATGTTAGGTGGCATTTTTCTTAATAGCGCCTATTATTTTTATATAGAGCGCATACGAAATTAATAGGTCGCGCTTATGATTTTTATGGATAATGTTCGCTTTGTGCATATAAAAAGATTTTGAATTTATAACCTGCGGAAACTGTTCAATATTCAAATTTTTGTATAATCTGTGTAAACTATGCATATTGCAAACTATGGTTAACTACAGTTAACTATACAAACTATGCGGATTGAATAGAACATGGTGAAACCTGAGTTGCGAAATAGTGAAATCCGCGTTTTATTGTTTTTTATTATCTAAAAGCAAATTTCACCCTCATGTAATGATCATAGCGTATTTCACTATTTCGCAACTCAGGTTTCATCCTGTTGTGTTATAATTATTCGGGGCATAAATCACGTGAATTTGATAAAAATTAATCGCATTTTATGCGCCTATTATGTGTCTATTACTTGTATCTCATGTTCGCATTCAAATTACGTTAAAATGTCATAATGATCTTACTTCAAAAAAATGAGGCATTGCCAGAGTGCTTTGCTAGTTTACAAGTTTACCTTTTAATTCGAATCATTAAAATCATTAAAATGTGTGCGCGTGATTTTTTTTTTTGACAAAATTTATTTAAAGATTTGAAAATTGTTTAATTTAAACCAGCATATTTCGTTATATACGAACATTATCATCAATGACTCTAATAGAAACCAAAATGCATCTCGATCTTAAAATCTTTTTTGATAAAAAATCTAGAATTATTTTTGACGGTGGAACGCCATAAATAAGTACAAGAAAACTTCTTAATATAAAATCGATAGAAATACTAATTGGATCAAAAGGCATGGAAGGATGCAGAGAAAATTCCATGATATAAAAAAAGAAATAACAAAGCATTAATGAACTTGTCATTATCATATACCAAATACCTACGGATGCATTTTTTAAAGTTATAGGATAAATCCTGAAAGTGGCAATATTTGTACTCTCAAAGTTTGAATTGGCGATAATTATCTCCGGAATGGAATCATTTGTTGAATTATTATTTAAACTATCATTATTATTACTAATGTTTTCACTATTACTTATACTATCATTCTCGGTATTGTTTTCGGTATTGTTTTTGATACTGTTCTCGACATTATCCTCGATAATGTTCTTGATGTAAGTAATCTCAGTGGTTTTGTTATCATTACTATTACCATTATCAACGTTATCAACATTATCAACATTATCATCTGTATCGTTGTCAATGTTGACCTTTATATCATCAAATGTTACTATTATACGATCAGAAAGAGTTTTTAAGACCGGTGTAAAGGCATAAAAAAAGGAGCATAATCCACTAATCAACCAAAAAATCGCTTGAAATATAAAGGCCTTAACATCAGGATGTTCCTGAGTTGATATTAAAGTAAAAATAATAGTTGACCAATATATAATATTCAATATAACTATCGAAAGTATGGTTAATTTACTTAGAATATCGCAACTTGAATCATCATAAAATCTACGACCCGTGATCAAAAGTGAAGTCCATATTATTGTCGAGTAGAGAACGGACGATATTTCGTAAAAACACCAAAAATAAGTGCTTGATATTGTGGAAAGTAATACTCGTACCAAGTTCATTATACAGAGAGTTAAGGTCATTATGCTTGATATTAGGCTGTTAATTATGTAAAAGAATTACGTTAGATAAGAACGTGAGGGTTATATAATTCACGTGATTCAAACTTACCATGCACCTCTTAAATAAGTAAGTTTTATTATAGTAAAGTATAAAATAAAACAACTCCCAATAAAACTTATAACTACACTTGATGCTATAAAAATTATCCTGACATCCATTTGATTATTAAGATTTTGTAAAGAAAATCTGGTATTAGAAAAATGATATTTCGAGAAAAGTTACGATGTATTGGTATAAAATAATCATTTATAGTAATCATTTATAAGGTCAACAAACATCATGGAATTTACGCACGTATATTTTTTGTGATCCTATCTATTATATTTTTAACATATATTAAGCACCTTAATTTATTGATAACGCTTATCAAAGATAACGATAGTTTGATAAGACTATTATCTTGACGTATTTAGATAACAGATAACCAATGTAAACATTTGCAACAATCAGAGATGCAGACTTCTTATAAGTACTCACGCATGTAACCGTAACTTATTGTATATTGAAATAGTAACCTTAATTTTAATTTTGCACCTCTAATACAGTAATAACAGGCATATTATGTAGTTATTTCCCGTCTCATTATGACGTTATTTCTGTTTTCAAAAAAAAGGTGAAAACAGATACAGATCATCATAAACTCATCCAGGGAGGTCCCTCGGAATTATGATCGGCAGGGCCGGAATTAACTAATTTTGCCCAAGATCACTAAAAATTTTACTGATGAGCTCATAGCCCAATCATTAAGTAACTCATACAGGGGTAGGGAAATTCCATGTAATTGTAATTTTGAACAAGATATCACGAACCAAGCGTCGCCCAAAAAATTAGTTTTGGTTTAAACTTAATCAAATTTACAACCCAGCGTTACAAACAATCGAGGGAGCAGTAACAACCCAGTCTAAAAAATTTCGCATCTCACGTGATATACCGATCATGGGATTCTCTGATCAAATACTTGTTTTAAATAAAATTATTGTTACAAGAAAATATACTGTTATCCTTTGCTTCACAAAGGATAGTGTATGCTTTTGTTACGACTGTTGCCTTCACTTCAGCATTTTTTTTTACTAAACACTTTAAAGCACATGACTCTCGGATTACTTTACCTAACCCAATCTTAAAAAAGAACTTTACTAATTCAAAATTTAATTTTTAAATTTATATATGTAAAATTAATTTTAATTAATCATTTTGTACTCAAATATATATTACAAAATATCAATGTTATGTAAACTTAAATTCAAAATGTATTGTGATTTTGATTATTTTATGTATTTGAAATTTTTTAGTTTTTTGTCAAATTAATTACAATCATTTATTATTTTTTATAAAAAATTAAAATTTTTATTAATTAAATTGATCTATTCTTCTGTATTTGGATCTGAATATTCTTGTCAATAATAATTCTAGTATGATCTATTAATGAATAAAACTTTCTTACTTTAAACTTAATATTTAAAATTTTATTATTTTTAATTGTATTATTCTAAAAATATATATATATATTATCTTAAGATTATATATTGTTTTGGTTAATATATTGTTTGGAAATAATATATTGATTAAAAGTAATTCATCATTTTAAAATAATATATTATTATTAGATAATATATCATCTTTAAATAATGTTTGTTGGAACTATGCATTATTTTAAAACAGTATATTTTCTTAAATTAAAGTAGTATTTAAAAGTTTTTTATTTAAAATATTATGTTAATTTGATATATAGTTAATTATAAATTTGGTTAAAACTAAAAAAAAATTTTCTAGTAAATCTTTAAAATGATTATCATATTTCTTAGTTTTTTTTTTGGTTTTTAAGATAACTCTTTTTAGTCTTTTGACTTTATTAATACTTTTGTTAAGTATTACGATAAGTGTACAACTGGTTATACATATAACTTTTTTATATTATCTATTTAAGGAGTCTGCCCAAAGGTTTTCTACTAGTTGTTATACCTAACATCTCTGCTTAGATGTTTTATTTAAATCTTCTGATCTGAAATTCTTATACTAATTTCACTAGGTTACTTGTATCTAAATCCTCATCTCAACCTTAGAACAATTTTATTCTCAAGATAAACCTACTAGAGTAAGTTATATATTTTCTATCTACTGTTAACTTAAATTTTCTAATATGGTTAAAACCAATACTTGCAATAAGAGTTATTCATTAAATTGTTATTATTCTTGTAAAGTTTATCTAAACTCTAGTATCTATTTTTCTAATATATTTTTTTTATCTCTTACTAGTTACAACTTAGAACCAACAGACTTCTTAGACTTTCAATCCAAATGGTCTGGTATAGTATACTTATGTATTCTTTTTTTTTAGTAATTTTGATAACCTAGTTGGTTATATGCTTCTTTATATATCTTGTTATCTAGTTTATCTAACAATTTCTATGAAAATATTTCATGTATTTTCATTAATCCAACAGCATTATCAAATATTTGTATTATTTTTTTATTTGAGATTTCAAATAGGTTTCTGTCTTTTTAGTTTCTTAATCTTCTACACCTGGTAGTTTTATCATGAGTTTATATTGAAATTTTATATGATATTAGTTTTTTACATTTCTTATATATATGTAACATTATACTTCATATAGATGTTCTGAGCTTCCAATATTAGATAGAATCTAACTTGATGTATCTAAGATTACAGATGCTCAAAACTCAACTAATTGACAAGAGACAGTTATTATAATACAGATATAATTTTAAAATTTATCATCTATAGAAATTGAACCTTAGACTTGCTACTTAAGAGTTGACAACCTATTTACTTCATTAGATTACTATACTCTTATTATATTTCTTAATAAATCACAATAATAAATAATATTCTTAATATTTAATCTAAAAATATTTAAATCATTAAATATAAATATGATAAATTAACAAATAAAATATATTTTTTTAAAGAACTTAATAATAATTAAATTTATTTTATAGTTTAAATATTTGCAAATAAAAAATCTACTAAACAAAAAACTAAAATATATACGTAATTTATTAAGAATTAGAGTTAACTATTTTTTTATTAAGTTAATATCATTCTGTTTTAAGATTATCATACTAAAATACTATAATTCTACTATTTCATAATTATTACATTCAATCTATCTGTTTAAATATTACTCATTCTACAATAATATGAGCTAATAAATCAAAACATGTTCTATTATATATCAAAAGATAGTTATATTTAATTACTTTTTAAGAACTTTTAATTATTATAAAAAATTATAATATATTAACATACTTAGTTATTAAACAAATTCATAATTTTTAGCACTTTGGTTTGTATTATTTGTTCTATATATAAGCTCAAACATAAAACAAATTATTAATTTTATAATAATTATATAATTCTTTAATACTGTATTTTCAAATTTTATACAAATTGCTTAATTTAGATCATATTTTAGTTAGAATTAACAAATATATAAAAAAATAAATTTGAACTAGTTGAATAATATATTTATAAAAATTCTTTTAACAAATAATTAATATTTATTCACATTTTTAACTATATTATTATTTAAAAAGAGCTTATTAAGTATATCTTTAGTTTTTAATACAGGTTGCCAAATTAGATTAATCTTTAAATAAATAATATGTGCTTTATATGTATTATATAGTAAATAAACAATTTTGAAACTAAAAAAATTTTTTTTTATAGTCTAGAAAATGTGCCAATAATATAACTAAATATGCATATAATATTAAATTATTTGAGTTAATATTATTTAAAAAAAATCTTTATTACTTATAAATATATAAGTATGATAAAAGCCTTATTTTTTAATTAAATAAAACAAATACTAAACATTTTTTTTCTTAGTCAGGTTTTAAAAACAGATATGTTAAAAGAAATTCAGTCTTATCTATAATTTTAAAAATATTATAAAGTTTATATTTTAGTTAATTTGTATTATAGATTGTATTTACAATAATTGTATTAATTTAATATTTTAGAAAAATATTAATTATAAAAGCTATAAAAACAACTATTATAGGTTGCTAAATAATTAAATTAAAATTAGATTGTTGGTAAAAATATTTTATTATTGATTCTACTTGATTCTTGGTTATTTTATATTTGTCAACTTTTAAATGCTTATATCAGTAATAGATTTGCTATTGCATAGCATGAATATATTTATTAATATCTAAAATTTTTATTTTATAATAAATTTAAAAAACAATAAAAAGATTATTTTGTTGAATATATTTTTTAATTTTAAGAAAAATGTTAGTTAATTTAAAATATGCATGTGTTAAGTAATAAATATAAATATAAGTCAATTTATAAAATAGTTTATAATAATAAAAATTAATTTTTTATATTCATATCATAACAATTAAGATTTAGTATTTTATTGTTTTATAATATTATCAATTCAAACTTTTTTGAATTTTAATTCAATTTTGTAGTTACAACAAAAAACAAATAAAAAATTCTTTTTTTGATATTAAGATAAGGCCTTGTTTATATTTTTATTAATAATTTAAAATAGTTATATATATATGTTATAATTAAAGCTAATATTTGTAGTTAGGACTAATAATTAAACTGCTAACTATACAACTATTACCAGTGTTGTCATGTCTACTATGTTCAAGATTTTTTTTGACCATAACCAATGTTTAAATATCCAAACATCCAAGAATGTTCACAACATATACAAGCTTTAAAAATTAATATATTAATTTAAAAAATATATGATTATATATTTTTTATAGTGTTGAATATTTTTATTTAGAAAGTTAAAATAGGTTAACTTAATAAAATTTTAAGCAAATTTAATTTATTTATTTGTTCAAAAGTGTCCAAACTTATGTTCACAACTGTCTTATGACAACACTAACTATTACTATTTATACAAAATAAATAAATTAAAAATTATATACAAAAATAAAAACTCAGACTAATTTATTTATAACCTAAATCTATTAGAATAGTTTTTTTTTTTTCTCTTAAGCAGTTACACTAGTGCTTTATTAAGATTTTGAAATTAAATTTGCAATTATATAAATATCCTTAACAACTAAGCCCAGCATTACCCAGTCATCCTAACAATACCTAAATGCAACCTGCTACATTACTTCAAGCAGAAGTAAGCTGCTCGTCTAACTACTTAAAGTCTATAATAAAAGAGTCTTCTCTCTTTTATAACAAGCTCTAAAATTGTTTTCTGTACTTCTTTTTCAATTTGTTTTTGTTTTTCTTTCAATTTCTCTTTTTTTTCTTTTATTATTTGCTGATTTGGTTTTTCTTTTTTATTTGGTGCTTTCTTCTCTTTTTTTTTTTTTTTTATTTTACCTGTTATTTCTTTAGTTTTCTTACATTAATTGATTTTCTCACATCAGATTCTCTATACTTGTTTATAAAATATGTCTCAGGCTGTTTTTGCTATTACTTTTATAAACTGCTATCTTGATTTTGTGCTTAGAAGCTGCCTTAATCTGTTCTGTGTTTCTTTTGAAATAAGACCTTTAATTAATGCTTTTTTTATTTTAAATTTCTCTGCTTTTGTTTTTTCAAAGAGTGCTGTATATAATATATATGAAGGAACCTGAACTTTTTCTTCTTCTTTTAACCTCTTTTAGGCTGTTGTGATAGTCACATTTTGGATTCTTTTCTACAGATTTCTTTTTCCTTACATGCTGCCAAATGTGCCTGTATTTTTTTTGTTTTATTTTGACATATTTAGCACTCTGTTGTTGTATATACCTTTAGTCTTCTTTTGTTTAGTTCTTCTAGAGTTGGAAGTTTATCTATTATGCACTTTATAAATGCACTTCTTCTGACACTACTTTTTCTTGTTATACAGTATACTTCTTTAGATATCTTCAGTCTATTCTAAAAGTATATTCAATTGTAAATCATAACTTCTGTTTCTGGTTTTAATCCTCTAATTGTTATTATTTGTTTCTATTTCATTTCTAATCTTGCATTTGTTATCAATTTGCACAGCAACTTTGCTAATATATTAGTACATTTGTTTTCTTAGTCTAGATAGTACTCTATTTTTTTGCAACTGACTTTTTCAACCTGTATTATTTCTTTACTCATTGCACTTTTTTTTGCTAAACTATCAGCTTTATTATTCT
Organism: Cetraspora pellucida; assembly: GCA_910591915.1. NCBI lineage: Eukaryota > Fungi > Glomeromycota > Glomeromycetes > Diversisporales > Gigasporaceae > Cetraspora > Cetraspora pellucida. Next base: position 1,652 of record CAJVQA010009986.1, on the reverse strand, counting down.
ATTTATCTTTATTATAACTCTTAACTTTAACTAACTCTATTTGAATGTTTTTTGTCTTAATAATCTTTCTAATTTTTATTATCTATATTGCATTCTTTTTTTTGAGAATCTTATTTCTGCATACTTGTTCTAAACCTCTACTAATGTTTTTTATTGCTACATTGCTATCTGTATATATTTTTATTTGTTTTTCTCTTGGTATCATTAAAATTGCAACCCATATTACTATTAACTCAGCCATTGTCAATGTTTGTCATCTTTCTAAACCTAATGCTACTACTTCTTCTAACTATTCTTAAGTTTTATCTGTTTGCACCTACTCTATTCTCATACTACTTTTGCTTTTTGTGTCTTCTTTAATCTTTTGATTTGCTGCTCTGTCTGTATATATTACATACTTGTTTTTGTTTCTTGTTATATTCTTTCTTGAAATTTCTACTATTTTTTAACTAATGCTGTCTTTTAACTTTTGTTATTTGACTATCTGTACTTTTGGTTCTTTTATTATTCTTAGTTTTTCGAGTTTCTGTTCTTCTGTCACTGGTTTGTTTGTTTTTATTATTTCTATTATTTGATCTATTGCTATCTTAATTTTGTTGCTACCTTTTTTTATCAATGCATATAGGATCACATTGATTCTGTTATTTACTCTTATCCACTGTTAGCAGCAATCTTCTTGATGTTCTTCTTTTCTTATATAACCCTTATATCTGTTAATTTCAATAGCTAATTCATTTTCTTTACTCTGCATCTGCCAATATTCTACTAGTATTTTTTTCTTTTTCTTTTTAATTATTTTTTCTAACTGTCAATTGTTCTGTGTATCTGTATTACTCATTCTTTTTTTCTTTTGTTTTCTAAGATATACTCTCATTTTATTTGCATTGCTTAAGTGTTTTGCTTAATTGTTCTGAATTGCCTTTTAACTTTTCTATTTTCTGATCTAATAAGCACTTTTAGTTTTATTGCTTTGAACTATTCTACTTTTTTTTCTTTACTTGATAGGTCTTGGTAACTTTTTAGCTGCTGCTATATAATTAATCTCTCTTCTTTTGTATCTATTAGCTGGCTTAAATATATTAAGCCTGCTTTGTTTATTCTAGTACTACTTCTTTTTGGTAATTGTGTATCTATGAGTTCTTTTATTTGAGTGACAAAAAAAAAAAACCTGTAAATTATTTCACTTATTATATGAAATGATTTACAGGTTTTTCTTTTTTGTTATTTATTTTGATTTTATATCCAAACATTGTCTATAAATTGCCTTCTGTTCTTATATTTATATTAAGCTTTCTTGCTTTTAGCAATGTCAAATAAGCTAAATTACTTTTCTAACCTTCTATATTTTTTGGCATCTTCTCTATTTTCTATATATCTTCTGTTAAACCTGCTCTTTGACACTCTTGTATTATTCTTAATTTTGTTAACTAATAGGTTACTTATTTATTTTATTATTAACTCTTGTCATAATGTTTTGCAGCTTCTAAGATCTTTGTATTCTATTATACAGTTTTCTAATATTCTTTGTAGATTGTTCTTTTGCTTCACTAAACTTATTATTGGTTAGTGTATTTCACTTATACTTCTTTCTGACATTTTTGTTAGCTGTAGCATATAACTTAATTTTGGTATTATTATCATATTGTTTATAT
>CAJVQA010009985.1:0-11697 GCA_910591915.1 Cetraspora pellucida | reverse complement strand
TTCGCTCCTTATGAGCTACCATCTTTGGTCTGCCAGAACAATGCCTTACAGTTCATATCTCAAGCCAGAGTCCTGCTGTCACTGCTAACTTCCCAATTCAGGTACTAGTAGCACATATCTCAAGCCAGATCCTTGCTGCCACTACTGGTTTGCACCCTTCTGGTCTTAGCGTTATTTTCAATGAATTGTGCAACTAACCTACCCCTTTAGTACTCCTTTTTATAGTAATAGTCTGAACCTGTTATGCGAGTTACCTCTTCTAGCTGTTGCCATTGTAATATTACTATTACTTCCAATTTGGGGTATCTCAACCTTGATTGGTGTAGCATTCATATTGGTACGTTCATTCTTATATCGTCATAGACTTCCATATAGGTGTGACCAGAGCTCCGGCTTGGTACCTTTAGATATACAGAACAGGTTACTTTCTTTATACATTTGCTATCTTCAATATCAGAACATTCTACAGTGCCAGAGGTGCTTCCAATCTTAATAAGGCTAATCCTTTTCTACAGCCCGTTCTCATGTTCACCACTTCTTTCACTATTTCAGTCTTGGTTACTTCCAGACTACTCTTCCAATCAAATCCTTTTCCTTGAGTTTCAATTAGGACTTATTTGCACAATCCGTTAATTATCCTTTCAAGCAAGTACCCCACAAGTTGGGTGCGGAGATGTTGGTATTGCCTAATTAGGAGGTGTAGGAATGTTGGTGCTGCTCTAGCCTAAAGGACTTACATATGCAATCTTTCCATAATCGTAACCTTTTGTAACAACCACTTGTTACACATAGTGCCTACACTCTATGATTGGGTCTCCTTTTAGGAATTCCTACTTCGGTCATGTATTGCACTTGGACTTAACCACAGGGCTTCACATTCAATTACTGGCTTCTTATTGGATTACAGAGGCTAAAATCTTTTTAATTTTTGTCTCTAGCCGGACTTGAACCATTGACTTTGACTGTGGGGGCATGGGAGCTTAACTACTAAGCTATGGGACCCACACCCTTAGTCATATTCTTATTTGTACTTATTTTTATAATACCCCTCTTTTTTCGGCCCTTTGAGAAGAAAGAAGAATTTAAAGGAAGGATTGAAGACAGTTAATGCTTGTCCTAGAGAGAGGAATCCTTTCTGGTATGGCTTTAAGTAGCCAGATAAGCAGTCTACCTCTAACTGGGATAGTGCAGCAGGTCACACTTAGGTACCAATAAGATAGCCAAGTAATGCTAGACTTAGTTATTAGAAAAATTCTATGTAGTTATTGTATATAATTGCAAGAATCTTAATAAAGTACTAGCATGGCTGCTTAAGAGCAAAAAAAACAAAAAAAAAATTTATATGATCTTATCTTTAAATTTATTAAACCTCTTAAAAGTCTCATCATATATAATAATACAAATTTTAAATTTATAAAATCTTTTTTTAAATTCTATTATATATAATACAATACTTTTACTTATTTAAAAACAATAACTTTTGACTAATATAAACAATTTTAACTTATTTTAAAAAAACTAATTAACAATTTTCTTATTTTTTTATCTAATTTTTTACTTAACTGATTTAACTTTACTACTTAACAAATTTGAAATATTAAATAATTTAAATAAAAATTAGTACAAAAAATTACTGTCTTTACTAAAAAAAAATAATAATAACTAGTTACTTATTTTATAATCTTCTAACTTTAAGAATAGAGTTATTTAAATCATTTTTATAAAATAATATTTATATTTTTATCTAAATTTGATATATGCTACTAATAAAACTTTTTTATTTTTTAATTAATTAATAAAAAATTTTATAATATTATAAATAAAATTATTTATCTATTATAGTAAAATTTTAAAATATTGTATTATTTTAAAATAATTTAATGTATATTACTAATTATAACTTATAATGATCATTATTTAAAGGCTATATTTTAAAAAACATACTAAGAAACAAGAGTTAGGTAAACTAAGTAAAAATGTTCAGAACTTCTAAAAATCTTGTATAATCTAAAATCTGGACTATTATATCTAATCCTTACTTCTGTCTCAAATTGCATTTTAATCCTAAAAATAGAGATAGTGAGAATCACTATAGGTTAATTGTAGTATTTTTCTTTAAAAAAATATATTTAAATATATAATAAAGTTTACTTAGATAGGTTAAAATTTACTTAGATGGCATAAAAATAAAGAATTTAATTAGTTAATTTATGTAAATCTATTAGTTAATTTTATTTTATAATTTTATATTCTAATTTTTAAAAATTTATATTTTAATGAGTTTTTAATATATTTTAATAATTTTATTATTATTAAAATTAAAAAAACCTATTTTATAACTTTTACTTAATGATTAAAATTAGGTTACTTAATATAATTTTTTATAAAATTAAATATAAAAAAAATTTACTATTAGATTTATATATAATTTTAAAATACTTGCATCTATCTTTAATAATACTAATTTTATATTTAATATTAATATAAATCTCTTTATTTTTAAAACTTTTTTTCAAAATTTTACTATATATATCTGTTTTTATTAATTAAAACAAACTTAGAGATTTTTTTACTTTTTTTTATAATTAATGATTACAATAGTTGATTTAACAAATAATAAAAAATTAAAGAATAATATTATACTAAATATTATTAATATATATAATAACAATAATGTAGTTTAAAAATAATTTTTATTTATAATATTATATAATAAAAAAATAATAATAATAGTTATAGAAATTATATTTATATTTTTTATTACTAAAATATATTTTTTAGAAATATTTTAGATTTGAATATAAACATATTTTAATATCAAATAAACTTTATATTAATAATAAAAATTAGTGTTATTAAATAATTAAAAAATAAAGAATGGTGATTCTAATGTAGTGATTGGGTTGTCATCCTCCAAGTGGCAGGTTTATGGTTCAAATTCCATCTATAATAAAATTTGAAAATTATATCTGCATTACAGTAACTGTCTTCTGTCAATTGGTTGACCTTATGTGGCTATTACTCAGATATATCAGGTTAAGTCCTTCCAACTTTGGAAGCTTAAGCATTTATGCAAAGTAAAACATTATATATATATATAGGAATATTAACTGATATTGCATAAAACTTCGGTGCAAACCTATGATAAGACCATCAAATATAGAAGACTAAGGAATTGAGATAACAGAAACCTACTTGGAAATTCCTAAATAAAAAAGTAGCATGCACTTTTAATAGTATTATCGGACTAGTTGAAACCCATGAAACACCTTCATAGGAACCAAAGATTAAAACCAGATATCAAATATGTATAGAGGAGCAAATAACCAATCAGGCTACTGAAATCATCAGAAAAAAAGAATACATAAGTATATCATATCAGACTATCTGAGCTGGTAATTTAAAATAAGACTAACAGTTCCAAGTTATGACTAGTAAGAGATGATGAAAAAGATGCCAGGAAGATAGATGCTGAGGTCCTAATGAACTTTACAAAGATAAAAATAGTATAACATAATGATTAAACAGATAGCCTCTATGATTGCAAGTGTTAGATAACTATAATGTATTGTATAAAACTAGATCTATATGTATAAGACATAAAGACTCTAGTAAATTTCCTATTGAGGATAAAGTAATCCTAAGAGTAATGATAAGCATTAGGAACTTGGATGTGTGTAGTCTTGAGATATTCTCATGATACAAGAAAGATTGTATATGCAGAGGGTTTAAATAGACAAGACTCCTAGTTGGCTTGCAGGTATGACAATTAGTGTAGAACTTATATAGCAATGTGTAAGCAGACTACTTAAATTAGGCACCAAAAATGCATATGTGACTAGTTGTAACCTCCAATGTAAGGAAGCCTCTAGAGGCACCTGTTTCCTAACAAAACTTGAATAAAATATCATATTCCCAAGATAGAAACTTTAACTATAAAAAAAAAAAAATAAAAAAAATAAATTAAAAAATTATAACTATTTTAAAAAAACAATAGAATATTTCAAATACTTAGAAAAACCATAATTATAATACTTTGTAATAAATATTATATTAAGTTATTCAAAACAAATAAAATGATTCATTTATTACTTACCATTCTTATTTTATTGGCCTAATTTTTTTGTTTGCATTTTTTTTAAAGTTACATGAATTTTAGTATTCAATATATTGTTTTGTAATGTTCGAAAACTTTTTTGGGTGACAATTTTACACTGGTCTTTAAAATGCATCGAAAATTTGGCAGATATTATTTGATTTAAACTTTATGGTCGGGCTTGGGCCTAGTTTTTAAAATTAAAACCCATTCTGCTCATATATAGAGATCACGATGATTATCATCGTGATCTATGACTGTATAAAGTCACTTAAAAAAAAAGGGTCCGTGTAGTGGACTTTTGAAACATCCAGTATATATATCACGATGATAATCATCGTGATCTTTATATAAAGTTACTTTAAAAAAGGGACCGTGTAGTAACTTTTGAAACACCCGGTATAAAGTTATTTAAAAAAGTGACCAATTTTACTTATCGTTAAGATACCTATATATGGTTTTCTTAGTAAAATTTTGAGATATTAATTATTTTTGCTTTTTTTTTTCTTATACTGAGGATGAGACTATATGAGTGCGTGAGAGTGAAAACCTGGAAACCGATCATAGTAAATCATTAAATCGGTTTCCAGGTTTTCACTCTCACTCATATAATATATAGTGACCAGTAGTGGAACTTTTGAACACCCGGTATTTGCAAATGAATTTTGTGAATTTGTGTTATAGATATCTTCATATGCGCAACTAAATACATACAATCCGCAAGTAGAGAGTGCCGTTTTTCATTTAGTTGCGGGACCGCAAATAAATCAAAAAATGAAGATGGAATAAAGTTACAATTTTAGGGTAGACTCTACGTAACCCTAAAATCCTAAAAAATTAAAAAATTCTAAAAAATTCTAGTACATCTGGTTCCATCCAATCAAAATCGGCTTGACAAATGGTACTTAAGGAATCCACACACCGCCAATTGGGCGTACGTACTTCAATTTTTTTTTTTTCTTTTTTATTTAGAAAAAATTTGACTCAAGTACTATTTTTTTATTTTATTGCACACAGTAGTTTGAAGATCCAAATCACACCTACTTTCAAAAGAAAGCTTTTTCGGTAAGGTATTTTTCTAGCAAGAGAGACATTTAAATGTTTTTACTGCGCTTAGTTATTCGTCATACACTTTAAGATGGCGTTCAGTTTTGTTTATAAATTTTAGAAGTATGTATTTTTTTTTTTGCTAACGCCACTTAATTGTTCTGTATCTTTCGAAAAGTATATCATGCCTAAGGACAAAAGGAGACAAGGATATCGAAAGAAACTGCGCTACAATAACAACCGACTTGTACGTAAAATGGCGTTGAAGCAAACCGGCTCTCAACTAGCCGACAACAATGCATATGACCCTCAGAACCCCCAAATTATGACAGCTACTCAAAATTCAATCGATATTGGCAACGGTAATGGTGATGGCGATAAAACGATTAACCCAATTACATTCCTTAATACCTTGCATCACAAGTTAAAGACACCGAACCCACCAATTTATGATTGCACTCCTGATCCCCAGGGCGGTGGTTTCTATTGCACATTGACGTTCTTTGATCAAACATTTAAGTCAACAGTTCCTAAGCCAAAGAAACAACTGGCCAAAGAAGCTGTCGCAACAATTGCCATGGAGAGTTTCGAGAAGCAAATGTCCAAAACTTTTCAGCAAGTCCGTCAGACTTTGCTTTCAGCTAATTCGGCTCCTAAAAAACAGTCAAAATTGTCGAAAGGAAGTCGGCAATTCAATAGAATGCTGCATTCAACTGATACGGTAACTCAGTCTGCTCAGTGGCTAAGAAAATTTTTGGACACACATGTAGAAAAAAGACCATGTGTTATGCTTCTGGAATTTTGCCAGTTTCATCAACTTGGTCATCCTGTTTACCCTACTAGAACAGACATGAAAGGATTTGTTTATATGGATTGCGTTGTTGCCAAACGGTTATTTACTCCAGAGATTGCCTTTTTTAATAAAAAAGAGGCAAAGGATTATATTTCCGATAAAGCTTTCAACATTCTTTACCAAGAATTTTGCGAACAAGAACAACGTCAAACAGAGGAAAGAATGAGATCTGAAAGAAGTAAAATTGATTTCCCTTCTGGTGATACTCAATCAAGCACCGTAACATTTGTTCCACAAGTATTCACTTCGGACAACAATGAAAAAAGCACGTTTCTCACGACTCCCCCGGCCACTACAAATGCTGTCAGTATCGGTTCGTACAATACCACAACTAATATTCCACCACTTCCTCCCGTTAGTTCCCAAGGGATGAGCAGTAATTATGATTACACAAATAACGGTGTATCAACATTTTCGACTCTTGATTCTCGAGGAAGTGGTAATAAATGTGGTTCTTCTACCGAAACTTACAGAGAAACTCAACCGAGTTTTGTTTGGTCGAATGCCAGTGAGTTAGGACCTCCGCCAACGAGTGCATTACTTGAAAATGCTCTACACCAAACTGCTCATGCTTCTTTTCGGCCACCAAGCGTAACATCGTCATCACAAGTGGTATTTCCAACCCTTGGTTTTAATTCTTACCAGCCTCCACAACAGCCCCAGATTCCTCCAGTACGCTTTCAACCTCCTCAACAGCCTCTATTGCCTTCGGTACCTTACCAACCTCTACAACAGCCTCAGATGCTTTCGGCGCCCTACCAACATTCACAGCTTCCTATGCCCACAGCACCCTATCAGCCTCCTCAGCCATCTCCATTTTCTCAACGTCCTCGTAAATTAAAAAATAAAAGAAATCTATTACACAAGGGGGCATTTATTTATAAGCGATACATTAGTTTGCTATTCGAATTCGCGCAAGCTCAACATTGGGCGAATCCGGAATTCGAATTTCAAAATATGTTTGGCGAATTCAAGGGAATGGTAACTATTAATGGCCGCACTTTTGTTGGAACAAAATTGTGCAAAAAGAAAAGTGAGGCTAAAGAAGATGTTGCCGAAGTTGCTTACAAATTCTATGTGGATAATCCCATTTATATGTAAATGGGAAGGGTATGAGCTGTTGGTCACGAATATAAGATGGTTGGTAATGGTTTATTTGGATAGAATTGAGTAAAATCCATAAATATCAGACATACATGCTTTCGCTTTTGCAGACAAAATCAACAATGCAGTGTCTTCCATTGACAAAAGCTCATATCACCTTCACCGTAAATATTTTTGTACCTTTTACATAAAATGGGTTGTAATCAACTAATAAACAGGTCAGTATATTAGTTGGTTCAGACTGATGGGATGGTGTGTTTTATATCGTTCGTGAAGATGTTCATGGGGCCTTGTTTTGTGCCCGTTGTGATAAGTCCCCAATAACAATCAAGGACGATATACTCTATTCTTAGGGTTTTGTAATTTTGTGCATCTGCAATAGCAGTGCAACCATAACCACATGAGTTAAGATAATCATAACGATAATATAATTTTTTAAAGTTTTTTTGTTTATTTTTAATAAAGAGATTTGCTATGTATCGCCTGCGGCGATCATCGCCGTAATGTGATTAGCTAATCAGATCACGGATTAGGTGCAAATAATTAAAAAATCGTTCATAACTTGATACGGTATAACCTCGACATAACGAACGCATGTGTATAAGAAGTCCATCTCTAGTTTTTATAATTGAATTAGCCTCGAAATAATGAAACTATTAGTGGAAAATTTTGTACTAATAGCTTAACGCCTTTGTTATGTCGAAGTTATATTGTAATTACTTATGAACCTATTTTTTATGTTTAAAAAAAAATTCGCTATCTGGTCAAATTAAAAGTCAAGATCAGGTGTAATATCAAATACAAATTCTAACCTTGACACCGGTAACGAAATTTTTTAGGACTGGTGATGCTAAGATCATACAAACAATTGTTACGTATAAGCTTCATGGTGCTTAAAATATATATACTGAATTCGCTAATGATTTATATATCTGTAATATATCATTTTTATTAGTTTTATTTAATACAGTAAGATTTAGAATTTTTTAAAAAAAATATTTTAGGCGACACAAATAAAATAATTTGGTTTTCATATCCAGCCGGGTCAGAAATTGCAAAATCAAAATTTTTTTATGCCACAGTATAGTAGATAGCTAATCAAAATTGCACGATTGTTCCAACACATAAAATTGGTAAAATTAAATTTAAAATCGTTTGAGTTTTGTGCAATAGACATTTTCCTTTAAAAGAAAAATCTTACCTTATATTTATTAGTTCAAGGTTGATGGCGTTTTGGGGAAATTTTTCGTTACACAAAGGGAAACGATTTTATTTCTGTATCTTAGCGCTCTACGAATTATGCAATGAGCTGAGCTGCTCTACTATCTGCTCAAAAAAAAAATTTCGCTACCATATATAATGTTTTTATATAAAAAAAATTTATATTTCGTGTATCATAACTAGCCAATGTCTACGATCTATTAATATATAAGTATAAAAAAATTTTTAATAAGTATCTCAGATTACAACAGTAAACTGTCTATATACAAGTTAATATTTAAACTATCTTCAATAATATTATATGAAGAAACTTATAAAACATAAAATTTAAAAGGCTTTAATAATTACATACGCTACAAAAAAATATATAACCGAAGTATTTGGATATTTTTTTCATTCAAAATAGCACCTATGATATCAGAACTGCAAGTAATGTGACCGATTTAGGGTTTGATTGGTTTATATAAATAGATTGATCTTCTGATTGGTTTTATGTTACAGACCTAGTATTGATGTTATTTGGAAATTTACTTTTTTTTTTATATATAGCTTTTAAATCTAAAAAATAATATTTATATAGAAAAAAGTTTTTATTTTTTCTTCTTACCAGTGCAATAACATTCTTTTTAGTGTTATATTTTTTTTACATCTTGATATTGTTAAACATATTATACAGTAGCCAACAAAAGTAACACCCAATTTTTGATTAAAAAATAAAATTTTTATTTATTTAATTTTGGTTACATATATATCAAATTTTTTATATATATTTATTTAATACTTTACTAAGTAACTTATACTTGTAATAGTATTGATTTTTTATGTTATTAATATATCTAAATTTGATTATATTTTTTGTAAGGTTGTTTTAAAATTAGATTTATTTCTTGATTATTAGCATAGTTCTGAATATTGTTCTTTATAATCTTTCAAATATTTCTATAGAGTAAGGCAACAGTAACATAAAAACAAAGTTCAATGTTGTGTAAGGTTTTAGTTACAGTCTGTATATTGTATTGAAGATTTAAATCCTTTACAATTTTAAGCAATGTATACATCTTTTCTTTAATATTTTTTTCACTATAGTAGTTTTTTTTTGCTTCTTTAAGATAAAAAAATATCTGAACTAAAGTAATTTTTTGATTTTTTTAAACCTTCTATATTTTATAAAAAGTTTTAAATTGTTGTTAAATTACATTTAATCTTGTGATCAACTTGTTCAGTACTTATTATATTAATATAAGTAAAAATCATTTTTTTCTTTTTTTTAGTCATTTGTTTATATAATATTTATATAAAAAAATTTTCTTTGATATATACTTAGTTTTTTTAATATTAAGAAAACAAAAAATAAAAAAAATTACTTCAAAATTCATAATAATAAAATATGTAACTCTTTTATTTGTTTACATATAATGATTAGCAAATCAGATATTACATTTTTTTTTTTTTGATATTAAGATGACCTCTTGGGTCTTTTGACTTTATTTAACAATAGTAAATGTAGTTTAATAAACTGTTACAAGAAGAGCATACAATTGGCCACATATGTAACTTTTCTATATTACCTATTTAAGAAGTTTGCCTAAAGGTTTTCTATCAATTGTTATATCTAATACTTCTGCTTAGATATTCTACTTTAAACCTTTTGAACCTGCAAATCTGTTAACTTTACTGGATCATACCTAATGCCCAGATTATTGTCTTAATCTTAGGACTATTTTATCTTCAAAGTAAACCTTTCAAAGCCTTCTGTATTTATTTTTACAGTTGATCTAGGTATTATTATAGCAGAACCAATATTTGCAGTCAGAGCTTAACTATTAAACTGCTATGCCTTTGTAAAGTTCACTTAGACTCCAGCATCTACTTTATAGCATAACTCCAATACTTTAGTATATCTCAGTACTTTAGTATATCTCTGCCTTTTTACCAAACTCCTAATCCAGATAGTCTGTATAGAACTATAATCAGTCCATTGGTATATCAGATTGGTCTGATATTCTTTTTCTCTAATTTATTCTAGCAGCCTAGTTGGTAATACCTCTAAGACTTCTAATTTAAAGATTTTTGTTTGTTTGGCTACTATAACCAGGTACTATAATCTTAGTATCTATTTTCTTAGTTTAACCTTTATAGTAAGACCATCAAAGATCCAGTTAGCTTTTTATTTAGATCTTCCTAAATAGACTTCTTGTTATCCAATTTCAATATATTTATATAGCTACAAGGACTTATTTAGTGTTTGCACTGTCTAAGTTGTCAGTTTGTATTCCTTTATATAATACTATATTTATACAGATACTTCATAACCTGTCAGTCATGTTGGTATAACTGTTATTACAGATATCCTAACTTAATCATTAGTAACAGTTACTATAATACAAATATTATATTGGTAATTATTCAAATTTTCATTATCAATAGAATTTGAACACTCCAACCTATCACTTGGAGGGTTGACAACCTAACCACTTCACTAGGTTGCTACACCTCTAAATCAAATTAGATATTACTTTTGTTAGTTATTATATATATATAGTTAGTAAAAATACAGTTAATTATATATATTATATTAGTTATTTTTATTATTATTTTTTTTTATTATTATTAAAGATCATATTTTATAATGATTATTTTATTAATATGTTTAGATTAGTATTACAATTATTTTTATAAAGATAAAAATATAATTAATTATATATACAAGTTAAAGTTATTTATTTAAGTAATCCAATTTAGGATCCTATACTAGATATTATATCTATAATCTACTAGGAAATTATTCATTTAAATTCTCTGGTTATCTGTTTTGTTAATCATTTAACTACTATTATATATATATATATATATATTTTTTTTTTTTTAACTTAAGTAGTCATGCTAGTACTTTATTAGAATTCTTGAAACTATACAAATTATAGAGAATTTTTCCAATAACTAAGTTCAGCATTACCTGGCCACCCTATTAGCACCTAAGTGCAACCTGCTACACTACCTTAAGCAGAGGTAGGCTGCTTGTCTGACTGCTGCCCTACAATAGGATACTACCAATTTGATGATGTCTTCTTATAGGGAAGCAAAAAAACAAAAAAAGATTTTATATGTAAAAAAAAACAGAGGTATAAGGATAAATGATAAAAGATACAAAACAAGAAATAAAAGAGGGAAAAGAAAAATGAGAAAAAAGGAAAGTGTGAAACTTGCAATTCACAAAAAATCAGACAGTCATGATTTTAAGTCTGTGTCAGACATGAAACTTGCAATTTACAGATATCAGACAACCACAATTATAAGCTTGTGTTGGGCTTGTAAAAATTATAAACTATACTAAATAGAAATTACTCTACTATCTTTCTATTTACTTAGATTATTT
>CAJVQA010009984.1:0-11697 GCA_910591915.1 Cetraspora pellucida | reverse complement strand
AATAATAATAATAATAATAATAATAATAATAATAATAATAATAATAATAATAATAATAATAATAATAATAATAATAACTTAACTACTTTTAAGATTGCCATAGTTGAATCAATAAATATAGACAAGAAGATCAAAAAGTTTCTGCAAAATAAGAGAAAGGTTTTTAAAGAAAAAAAAAAGTAGAAATTCCTTGTTAAGAAGGAAGCATAAATGATAGAAAGAGAAGAAAAGTTAAAAGTATGAAAATAAAATAGAAATTGCTTAAAGAAAAGTAGAAAGAAGGGAAAAAAAATAAAGTTGGCATGTCATAATGTTAATAAACTCAAAACCAAGAATTGAAAATTGAAAAATCTACTTAGCTAGACAGAAGAAGAAGAAATTGCAATAATAGGAATTACAAAAACAAACTTTACAAAAAGAGAAAGGAAGTTCTTAACATATATAGCAAGCAAAAGATATATAGGGTTTTGGACAAATGCAGCTGAAGATAAGAAGAAATGCTCAAACATTGGAATTATAATTAATAAATAATAGAAAAAGCATATAGGTGCAGTTAAAAAAATAAGTGAATATATGATAGAGATTACATTATAAACAATTAGAATTAGTTGTAATCACAGCATATATACTACCAAATAATAAGGTAGTAGGAAGAAACATTTAACAAAAAATTGTAAAAATGATCTTAAAGAAAAAGAGACAAACACAAATTGTTATAATAAGTGATTTTAATTATATAGCAGACAATATTCTAAACAGACAACATCTGCAAACAACAAACTACAAAAGACTGCCAATCTTCAATTGGATGAAGAAACAAGACTTTAGAGACATATATAGAGACATGAATCCAATAGATCAACAATACATGTGGTTAAATGAAGAAGCAGCAACAAGAATTAACTATATATAGATATCAAATAGGTAAGTTTTAGGTCTACAAAAGGCAGAAATTAAAGAGGTAAAAGAAATTACAAAGAGTGATCACAAGATAGTAATAGCAAAAATATAGATTAAATATATAGTAGCAGTTAAAACCAAAGCAGAAATTAAAAAAAAAAAGCAGTCAAAAACAGTATATCTATATAATTAAGCAAAATTAGAAGATTGAGAAAATTATGTACAAAAGTTGCAGAATTAGTTAGAAATAAAAGAGGTTCTAAAAGATATTTACAAGAAAGAACAAAATAAGAAGAGAAAAGCAGAGAGGATAAACAATATATAGGATATAATAAAAGAAGCTATTATTACAACAGCAAGTAAACATATACTCAAGAAAAAAGTGTTTAATACAATAACTAACAGAAGAAGAAGTCAGAAGAAATAGTAACAAAAAAGAAGCATTGACAAGTTACAAAAATTAATCAAGTATGCAAAGAGAAAAAAACACAAATAGTAACAAAAGAAGAAAAAAGTAAAGTGAATAAACAATTAAAGATACTAGACAAGAAAATCAGCACAAAATTACCAAAACTACAAAAACAATAGTCAAATATGTGAATAGAAAATATAAAAGGTTGAAAAAAGCTACTATTGAAAAGGAAAAAGAAAGACAAGAGTGAATACAAAGAAAACAAATAGAAGAAAATATAGATAAAAGATGTGAAATAACCAAAACAGATCAGAGAAAGATAATAACAAGTCTTTTGAATAGGTCTTATAAAAAAATAGTACTCAACAGATTTATTAAACAGACAAAAGAAAAAAATAAATCTGCTAACAAGTCCAAAAGATGTCAGAATAGGAGTAGCAGAACATTACAAAAAACAATTTAGAAAAAGAAATACAAGATTAGAAGAGATGTCAAAAAAGTAAAAAGAAATATATAAATTATAAGAAACATTAAAGAAGAATGGTACACAGAAGTTAAAAGAGAAATTGAGAAAAAAAAATAGGAAGAAACATTAAGAAAACTAAAGACAAGGACAGTTTCAGGTATATTAAGTATAAGTTACATTCTGATAAAGTAAGCAGAAAAGAAAACACAAGAAGTATTTAGAGGTTTTGCAGATCTATGTCTAGAAAAAAGAAAGATACCAATGAAATAAAAGATAGTACAAGTTACCTAAAACTTAAAGATGTCAAGTGAGAATATAGTTTAAACAACATATGACTGATAGCATTAATAGAAACATTTAGGAAAGTTGTAACAAAGATGGTAACAAGAAGGCTTGCCAAAGTGTTTACAGAAAAAAAAATACTCAAAGAACCAAATTACACAGGCCTTTTAGGCAACTCAACAGAACAACCAGTACATATTCTCAACATAATAATAGAAGAAGCAAAAGAAAAGAGTAAAGAAACATAAATACTTCTGCAAGATATAAAAAAAGCATTTGACTTAATTCCACTTAAGAGTCTAGAACT
This sequence comes from Cetraspora pellucida, assembly GCA_910591915.1. Classification (NCBI taxonomy): domain Eukaryota; kingdom Fungi; phylum Glomeromycota; class Glomeromycetes; order Diversisporales; family Gigasporaceae; genus Cetraspora; species Cetraspora pellucida. Next base: position 9,330 of record CAJVQA010009984.1, on the reverse strand, counting down.
AGTACTATAAAGAGTTAAAGTGCCTAAAAAAACAATAAAATACATCCTAGATTTGTTTTATAAAAGACAACTAAAAATTATTACAGCTTATGACCTAACAGAAAAAATAATAACAGAAGATGGCATAGATTAAAAAAAAGTAATATCTTCATTAATATAGTGACTTTTTTACAATCCACTTTTAAAAAGAATACAAAAAGATAAAAATTTAGAATATATAGTAGAACAACAGATTAAAAGAGAAATGCAGTACAGCAACATTACAAAGTATTGCCAAGCAGCTATTGCATATGCAGATAACACAACATGAATTGCAAATAGTAAAAAACAACTAATGAAGATATTAAAAATAGCTAAAGAATTTTTTAAAATAAATAATATAAAGATAAATAGATCCAAATTAAAGCTGTTGATAATAAATACAAAAGTAAAGAAAGAAAAAAGTAAAGAAAGAAAAAAGAGAAGTAATCTTTGGAGAAAGCAAAATAACAGAATAAGCAAAGAACAAAATAGTTTGCTTACTAGAAATATGGCTAAATAATAGAATAAGTAAAGTATTAGTAAAAAAGAAAGCTAAAAGAATAATTAGCTAAACAATAAGAAATCTTAGATACAAAAAGATGACAATGAGTTAGATTGCATATATAAACAATATAGTAATAATACCAAAATTAAGTTATATGCTACAGCTAACAAAAATGTCAGAAAGAAGTATAAGTGAAGTATATCAACTAATAATAAGTTTAGCGAAGCAAAAGAGCAACCTACAAAGAACATTAGAAAACTGTATAATAGAACACTATAACAAGAATTAATAACAAAACAAATAAGTGGCCTATTAGCACAACTAAATAAACAAGATAGTTGAATAACACAAGAGTGCCAGAGAGTAGGTTTAACAAAAGATATATGGAAAATAGAAAAGATGCCAAAAAATATAAAAGGTTAAAAAAATAACTTAGCTTGTCTAATATTGCTAAAAGCAAAAAGTTTAATATAAATATAAAAACAAAAAGCAATTTATGAACAATGTTTAGATATAGAATTAAAATAAGAGAACTCATAAATATGTAGTTACAGAAAAGAAGTAATATTAGAATAAATAAAACAGGCTTAATATATTTAAGTTAGCTAATAGATATAAAAGAAAAAAAATTAATTACATGGCAGCAGCTAAAAAGTTACCAAAATTTATCAAGTAAAGGAAAAAAAGCAGAATGGTTTAAAGAAATAAAACTAGAAATGCTTATTAGACCAGAAAATAGAGAAGTTAAAAAGCAATTTAGAATAATCGGACAAAATACTTAAGCAATACAAATGAGATAAGAGTATATTTTGAAAAACAAAAAAAGAAAAGAATAGGTAGCATATGATGCAAAGAACAATCAACAGTTAGAAAAGATAGTTAAGAAGAAAAAAAAAAATACTAGTAGAACATTGGCAAATGCTAAGTAAAAAAAGTGAATTAGCTATCGAAATTAGTAAATATAAGGGTTGTATAAGAGAAGAAAAATATTAAGAAAATAGCTGCCAATAGTGGATAAGAGTAAACAACAAAATCAATATGATTCCAAATACATTGATAAAAAAAGGCAGCAACAAAATTAAAATAATGATAGATTAAATAATAGAAACAATAAACAAACCAGTAATAGAAGAACAGAAACTTGAAGAACTAAGAATAATAAAAGAGCCAAAAGTAGAAATAATCAGATGACAAAAGTTAAAAGACAGCATTAGTCAAGAAATAATAGAAGTTTTAAGAAGAAATATAATAAGAAATAAGAACAAGTATATAATATATACAAATAGAATAGCAAACCTAAAGACTAAAAAAAACACAAGAAGCAGAAATAGTATAGGCATAGGATGGATGCAAACAGACAAAACACAAGAATGGCCAGAAGAAAAGATAGTTTTAAGTTTAAAAGGATGACAAACATTGGCAATAGCTAAGTTAGTAGCAATATGGACTGCAATTTTAATAATACTAAGAGAAAAGCAAATAAAAATATATACAGATAGCAATGCAGCAATAAGAAACATTAGTAGAGGTTTAGAATAAGCATGCAAAGATAAGATTCTCAAAAAGAAAAATGCAATATGAGTAATAAAAATCAGAAAGCTTATTATAACAAAGAACATTCAGATAGAGTTTGCTAAGATTAAGAGCTATAATAAAGATAGATAAAATAATAAAGCTAATAGTCTAGCAAAAAAAAGTACAATGAATAAAAAAATAATATAGGCTAAAAAAGTAAGTTACAAAGAAATAGAGTACTGTCTAGAGTAGGAAAACAAATATACTAATATATCAGCAAAACTGCTATGCAAATTGATAATGAATACAAAAATAAGAGTGAAATAAAAAGAAATAAAAACAATTAGAGAATTAGAACCAGAAACAGAAGTTATAATTTATGATTGGACATGCTTTTGAAGATATCTAAAGAAGTATACTATATAACAAGAAGAGATAGTACCAGAAGAAGCATATTTATAAAGTGTATAATGGATAAACTTCCAATCCTAGAAGAATTTAACAAAAGAAGACCAGATGTATATACAATGACAGTGTGCCAAATATGTTAAAATAAAACAAAAAAAATACAGACACATTTGGCAACATGTAAGAGACAAAGAAATCTGTGTAAAAGAATCCAAAAAGTGACTATTGCAACAGTCTGGAAGAGGTTAAAGGAAAAAAAAAAGTTCAAGTCCTCCTATATATATTATACATAGCACTATTCAGAAAAACAAAAGCAGTAAAAATTAAAATAAGAGAGCCACTAATTAAAGGTCTTATTTTAATAGAAATACAGAACTGATTGAGGCAGCTTCTAAATACAAAATCAAGATAGCAGTTTATAAATATAGTAGCAAAAACAGTCTGAGATACATTTTATGAACAAGTATAAAGAATCTGATATAAGAAGATCAATGAATTGAAGAAAAATAAAGAAATAACAGCTAAGATAAAAAAAAAAAAAAAGCATCAAGTAAAAAAAAAAACCAAATCAGTAAATCATAGAAGAAAAAAAAAAATAAAAGAAAAAGAAAACCAAATCAGAAAAAAAGTACAGAAAACAATTTTAGAGCTTGTCATGAAAGGAAGAAGGACTTTTCATTATGACCTTTAAGTAGTTAAACAAGTGACTTACTTCTGCTTAAAGTAATACAGCAGGTTGTACTTAGTATTATTAGGATGATCAGATGATACTAGGCTTAGTCATTAAGAATATTTATATAATTGCAAATATAATTTCAAAATTTTAATAAAGTATTAGCATGACTATTTAAAAAAAAAAAAAAATAATAATAATAATAATAAAAATTCAAAAATCTTAATAAAGTACTAGTGCAAAAAGCTTGTAAACTCTCACTTGCAGATCTTTTGATCAAAATTTTTAGAAAGCAAAACTTAGAAAAACTCAACAACTAGACTAGAAAACAAGACTTGAGGTACTAACAAAAAAGACAGAATAGCAAAAACTACATATAGTTTAATAAGAAATAGAGAAAAAGAACTGTAAAGACAGTAGAAAACAGCATATAAAGAATTTTTTTAATGAAATATAGAAAATTATTCAGAAAAATTAGTGAATTGCCAGAACTCTGTATTATAGGTTACACACGAAGTTGCAATAGAATAAGTAAAATAAACAAACAAACATATACATCAAACTAGTTTAATCTAGATACAACATATAATATAGAGCATATAGAAAATGATTATGCAACATGAACAAAAGTTTGCCAGAAGAATATAGAGGAAGCCTCAATGCAATCTTTACAAGAAGAGCATATAAGATGATAAATAGTGTGCATAATAAAATCTTCTTCAATAAAGCAAGTAAGACATATGCAATATTTAGTAGAGAAGATAATATTGTTGCAGCACTTACAAGACAAGATCCAAATAAAGTTGCACTTCTGCAAATAACAAGAGAAATATTAAAAAAAGCAGAAAAAGAGCAATCTAAGAAGAAGCTGGATTTTGTAGAGCAGTACAGGACCTTGAGCTATTAGTATATAAGTTACAAGAAGTCAAAATTTTTTTATAATACCTCTAAGCATGAATTTTTACTAATATTAATAAGCATTATTAGTATATAACTTTAAAATTTTATTAAAAATAAGCAAATAAATTATCTAACTTATAAAAAATATCAGAGAGTATAAAAATTTTTTGTATATTTGCATTTCTATGTAACCTAACAATCACTGGATATATAAACAATAATAGATTTCATAGTTTCATGGCATTGCATTACTGGACTTTAGATGTCATTTGGCATTTGGATTTCATCACTTTGATGATTTTGCATTATTATTTTACTAGAATTTTGCTAGTTGTTTTCTGATGTCTTTCTGATGTTCTTGTGGCTATGGATTTCATTGCTTGGATGTTTCATGTTGTCAAATTCGTATATATAATTTCTGTTATTTTAAGTGCTGTCATTTTGATGTTGTTTAATAGATGAGCTACTGATAGGCTTACAAGAACATTATACTGATTTTCAATAAATAATCTTGGATTAGAAGAGAAGAGGCACATTGTAAGAACACCAATTGAATTTTTGCACCTTAATAGTAACAAACTTAGAGAATTCATAACTGTTTATTGGCCAATTGGCTAGACAGAATTAACAGTTCATCATGGAATGTTGTACTTAAACTGATTTGTAATTCAAACAAAAATGTACAAGAACTTATCCAAGAATTGAAGTATTACAAATTGGTCATGAGAATCCTTCGTTATTGAACTTTTATGAAGTATCATAGTGATTATATTATTGTTTTGCAATTGCATCAGAAAATTCATTATGACAAATCTTGTACAAGTATTATGACTAAAGTAAAAAGATAAATTAAATATTTTGTATAGTATAGCTTTGGTTTTGAGTTAATTCATTTACAGAAACTCATTCACAGAGATTTATACAGCAGAAATATTCAATGTAATTTGCAAAATGCATATATCACTGATCTTGGATTTTCTAAAAAAATGAATAGAAAAAAAGCTTCTGGGATTCTGCTATATGTAGCACCTAAGATTTTGATGGGTTACTGTACACTCAAGCATCAGATATTTATAGTCTTGGAATCATCGCAACAGAGATTTCAGGTGAATAAAAAGAAGGAAAAGTGTTAGCAACCTTGGAAAAAAATATGAATAAGCTTGTTTAGGCTTGTTATTTGTAATGCAGTTTTTTTTGGCTATGTTTTGCAAGTTGTTATTGGCTAACTAAATTTTATCTGATATCTGTCAGATGAAAATTTGTTTATTTCAACTAATAGATGAATTTCATGTCTAATTAAACTCAGTTTTTTCAAGCATCTAGGTTGCCTATTATAAATGCAAAATATGAGTATACTTTTGAATAATATAACTCTCATTTGTATGCTTGGCCTAGGTTTTGTGAAAAGCATTAGCAGATGCAACACTCAAGACTAGTTGTTAATTAGGACTTAATTATGGTTTCAGAGATTGGGTTTAGAGTTAGAAATAGGTGAAATGAATTAGGTTCAGGAAAAGTTAGAAATGGATTAAATGGACATTAGAATTAGAAATAGATAAACCAGATTTTGAAGTTAGAAATGTTAAAACAACTTTAGAGTTAGGGATGGTTAAGATATTATTAGTGCTTAAATTAGTAAATATATTGTATATACATTAATAAAAATAAAGAATTTTTTTTTTTTGGTATTAAGATGATCTCTTTGGTCTTTTGACTTTTATTAATCACTTATTGGTATTGTGGTTTAATGAACTATTACAAGAAAGCATACAATTGGCTACACATATAACTTTTTTATATTATCTATTTAAGGAGTTCGCTTAAAGGTTCCTCACTAATTGCCATACCTAACACCCCTGCTTGGATGTTCTACTTTAAACTTTCTGAACCTGTAATCTGTGTTAACATCACTGGTCATCTCAGATGTACTAAATTATCATCCTCAACATGTACCAGATTATCATCCTCAACCTTAGGACTAATTTATCCTTAAGGTAAACCCTCCAAAGCCTTCTGTACCCATTTTTATAGCTAACCTAGGTATCACTATAGCAGAACTAACACTTGCAGTTAGGACTAACTATTAAATCACTATGCCCTTGTAGAGTTTACTTAGACCTTAGCATCTACTTCACAGTATAACCCTGGTACTTTAGTATACTCTTGCCTTTTTCCTTACCCTTTTACCAAACTCCCAATCTAGATAGCCTGTATAGGACTATAACCAGTTCATCGGTATATCAAATTAGCCTGATATCCTTTTCCTTTAGTTCATTCTAGTGGCCTAATTGGTGGTACCTCCAAGACTTCTAATTCAGAGGTTCTTGCCTGTCTGACTACTAGGACCAGGTACTAGACCTTGATATCTGTTTTCTTGGGCTAGCCTTTACAGTAGGGCCATCGAAGATCTAGCTATTTCTCTACTCAGATCTTTTCAAATGGATTTCTTGTTACTTAATTTCAACAGATTACATGGCTACAAGGACTTATCTAGTGTTTGCGCCACCCGATATGTTGGTTTGCATTCCTCTATATAACTCCAATATTGCACAGATGCCCCATAACTTGCCAGTCATGCTGGTGTGACTGCCATTACAGGTATCCTAACCCAATTATTAGTAACAGTTGCTATAATGTAAATATTACATAGATGATTATCCAAATTTTCACCATCGATAGGATTTGAACACCCAACCTACCACTTAGAGGGTTGACAACCTAAAATAAAGGATTTTAATTACAGTACAATAAATATAATATATATATTATATTAAGTTATATATGTTATTATATATTATGTTATATAATGCAGATATATGTACCTTCAGGTACATGTATATTAACCATTATTTTTATTAATAACTATTTTAAACTTCACTAAAAAATAATTTTTATTAAAAAATTATTTTTTAAACAACATCTTCCTGAATAAAATAATCCAAATATTTTTTTTATTTTCTAGCAACTTCAAAACATTTTTATCAATTAATACTCCTAACTTATTAATATAATATATAATATTAGAAGCTAAATGATGTGTTAAAAGACTACAACCTTCTTTTAAAATATTACTAAACAAATTTAAATAAATAGGTAAGTAAATTTGTAATGAAATATAAGAAATATTATTCAAATTTGTAACAGGTTCATTTATATAACAGTAATTAATATAATTTTCAAAATATAATGCTATAACTTTTTTAATACATACAGTTTTATCATAGAACAAAAACATAATCACTTTTCAATAGTAGAAAATTATCTGATATGTTTGCATTTTGGATATTAAGAACTATTAGATGATTATTTTAAAATTAAAAATAAAGTTTAGTAATATTAAACCTTAATAAAATCTAAGTTTAAAATTTTAAAAATGCATAATCTAAATACATACTTAAAATTAAATTTAATTAAATATTTTTTTTGTTTGAAGTTTTCTTTTTTTTTGATTTTTCAATTTCTTCAGAATATAATTGTGCAAGTGTCATTAACATATTTCTCTGATTTTTCTTTTAACATTTTTCTCTTTGTTTAATGAATTGTTATTCAGGATTTTTATTTTTTTGTGAAATATGCAATTAAATAACTAGCCTTATTTGGAAGAACAGAGCTTATTATATTAACTTTAATAGTGCTTGGTGCCTTCAATTTAACCTTTTGTTTAAGTAATTTAGAACAATATACATCATACAATTTAATTGATTAAGTAAAAACTCAAAATTCAAAGTATTTTCTAAAAAATATTAATAATCTAGATTAACTATTAATTTATATTTTTATAAAATAATAATCAAAGATGTAATTTCAAATTGCAATCTAAATTAAATATAATTCAAATTGTAATTTAAAATTACATCCTGACTGTTATTATAAAATATAGCAATCTAGTTAGTAAATGTTATAATAAAATCGAGAAAATGAGACTTTGGGCTTTTAATTTTATCAATAATTGTTTATCAAATTTAGACTACAAAAAAATCTCATAGTAATATATATGATATATATTTACAATTTTTTTATAGGCTAAATTTGATAAATAATCAAAAGCCCGAAGCTTTATTTTTCTATAAAATTTATTAAAAATTCTAAAGTACTCAAATACTGTATAAGCATAAAATAATGCCTATCTGCATATTAATTAATTGACCTATATGTTATTTTGGATACATCTATATGTGTTATTTCGAAATAATAGTTGATTTTTTAAATCTGATATAGTTAATATTTCATAAATGCATGTGATTAAGAAAAGCACATGAGCATTATTTCGAGCTTTTATGATAGCAATAAAAAATTATAATAAATACTTACCACTATCACTATTATTTAAGATTGATAAAAACTTGATTCCAAAGATTGATTAATAATTTTAAACTGCTTTTGACTATTTTAAAATATATTGTTAGATGAAAAATTATCATTATATAAATCATTACTAAATTGATTTACTTCTTTCGATGCATTGCTTATTGCAGAAGAAATATCATCAATTTCTTAAATATCTGCTAAGTTTGTATCATTATATATATATGATGTTGAAACTTCATCTTCATATAAAATAACAGTAAGTAAATTATTCCATTAATAGACAAATCTGCAGGTTGAATCATACCAAGAGATTCTGAAAGTTCACATGCTAAATGATACAAATGATAAATGGTTTGTATAATTTGCTTGTTAGTAGGCCATAATTTTAGTTTTTCTAAAATTAATTTATCTAATTGTTCTTCATTATAATCAAAAAGATAACCTATTAAAAAATATATATATATAAAATAAGCAGTATATTTAATAATTTAATATAAACAATAGTGAAAGAATATAATATATCTCACATATGCTATTGTATAATATTCATGTTTTTCATAGTATACTGTTGAAAATTAAATTATCTTGTCTAACTGATTTTTCTTTATTGACATTTAATTTTTAATCCTGTAAAGTTTTATTATAATAACAAATCTTTGGAATTATTTGCATCAATTCAGCAAAGCAGCCACTGCTTCTAAGATAATGATGTCCTCTACATTCAGTAGACCATTCTTAGAAGAGAATGATGTAAGTGAACGGGTGGGTAAGTCCATTTACGCAGAGAACCAAGATAATGATGGCCAGACCCAACGTACAGGGCAGGCTATGGCACTCTTCGCAGCTGTGAGAACCGAGCTTAAAATGGCGAGCGACCCTACAGAAGATACACAACCCAAATCATTATCAATATCATTAAATTCCTATGATTTGGACACCTGCTATAACAAATTTCTTCAATATTACCACCTTCCTCTATTACATTTCCAACCTACTATAA
>CAJVQA010009983.1:0-11697 GCA_910591915.1 Cetraspora pellucida | reverse complement strand
ATATGTATAATTAACTAATTAATAAAAGAGATAGAGGATAGACCTCTCTTTAAAAAAAAAAAAAAAAAAAAAAAAATACTTTAAGTTTTCTATTCTTAAATAAATAATTTTCAAGATCTATTTGATAATCTTCTTAATTTTCTTTTGTCACCTTATTATACAAATAAATTGGTTTTGTTAATTCTTTTTTCTTTATTTCTGTTACACTATATGTTTAAATCAAGTATTTGAACATTAACAATATTATAATTACTTGATGTTATAAATTCTATGCTAATTATTTTTGCCTATTCTAATTCTGGTTGTAAATTTTCTAAAATCTATATTTGCTCAATTCTCATTTATACATCTTGTTCTGCCCAAGTGTAACCTCTTAATTCTGAGTTGCAGATCTTATATGTATTATTAAATCCTTGTTTTATTAGCCACTTATATAGTAAAAGTGATTTGTTACAATTATTTTTACTACTACTTATCTTATCTAGTTTGCTGTCTATCATATAATTAAAATTACCTATAACTATAAACTGTTAGTTACTTTTTTTTTTTTTTTTTTTTTTTTTTTTTTAAGATTGAGGCCTGGCCTTAGTCTTTATTGAACAATTTGGTATTACATTAATAAAAATAAGTTACATAAATTATTACATGAACCTATACACTATTCATTACTAGCTTCAACCTCTTGAAATTATTCTTCAACATCACCCTAAATATACAACCTTTAAAAAAACAACTTAGATGACTAAATCTACTTTATCTTGAACAACTCTGCACCTCAGACAACTCTATACTTCTTGAATGGCTACACTTATCACCAAAAATTCTTCATTTACCTAAAGGCAGAAAACTGATTTGGTTTACTGAACTTGAAAATTCTATTATAGAAAATCATTATCATCGCTCCCTCAAATCTCAATATCAACAGCAAGAAACTAACCCCTTTGCATATAATACATACAATATTTCTAAAAAACATAAACCCTGGCTAATTACTTTTAATAATGAGAAATCATTATAGGCAAAATCCGTAAACATCTTACAGATTCTAACAAAATATCAATCACATACTGGCAATCAGATATCAATATAAATAATACCAATTACTATCCACTTCAACAGATTAATCTTGTTCTCTGTTCAGGCTGTTAACTTAACTTACAACGAATAATTACATCATGCACCATTAATACTTTACCTATTACATCTGCTCAATTTTTTGGTAGAATTATTTCAAACTCAGTTAAAATAAATGCAAACTATTTAGACCTTCTCAGTTCTGCTGCAATTAAATAGCCTTTGCCAAATTCTTTACCACTACCATTGCCTTCCATCTCTATCTCCAACTCCATCTCATCTGCAATTTTCGAAGCAAGTGAAGCAACTAACAAACTTAACCAAATATCCTCTAATAACCTACTATACAATTCATTTAACTTTTATACTGATGGTTCAGTAATTGGTATGAGTACAAATAACTGTATTATGGATATCAGCTGGGCCCAAGTAGATTCTAATAACCAAGTTATCCACAAATTTACTGCCAAAGTTCATCTTTGGCCATCATCTTACAAGGTTGAACTTTTCACTATTCTGTCTGCCATCTCAACTACTTCTCAAAACTCTACAATTAACATCTATATAGATTCCCAATTCATAATATCAAAATTTATTCAACTTAACCAATTATCTCTAAATCCTAACAAACTCTTTAAATTTAGTTTCTGGTCATTATAGCATACCCTACTAAATATTATTAAATCATACAAACTAAATATTATCTTTCATAAAGTTCAAGCCCACTCAGACAACACTCTTAACAATCTAGCAGACTCACTTGTAAAGCAACATATAAATGAATCCCTATTATACTTTAATTACACGAATATTTACAATTCATATCATCTATTATTCTTCGAAACAGAAAAATTTCCTGTTGAACTTCCTACTAGATACTTCGTTAAAAGTATCTGTAAAGCTTACAACCTTGCACTATGGTCATCACAAAAACAAAATAATAAATGGACCCTATTAGCTCACTACATTGACTGAAATTCAACCTGGTTATACTTTAATCATAATCAAAAATTTATTTACAATCTTACTAATTTTAAACTTAACCAATCCAAATCATTTAAAATTAAAATACTTCTTAATGAACTACCTACCAATACCTATATCATAAAATCTATCCTTTAACCTTCCATGATGCCAATTGCTTTTACTACAATTCAACTATGTCACCATTACATTGGTGTACTTGTGCCAATGCTCCTTTGCTTGATAGCATTATCTCTAATGCAATAACTTACTGCATAAATTCAGCCAATTTAGACTTTTCTAACAACAAAACTAATGAACTTATTCAAAGAATTAAAGACCATTCAGCTTTCCAAGAAACACCTTTTTTTCCAGCCTCACACTATCGAGAAACTACTCTTAAAGGTCTTATTCCTCTATCTTTAATTAAAACTATTCAGGATCTAGAAGTCCTATACAAACTAGCATCAACAATCACAATTAATATTTTGCTTGAAATCAACAAACAAATTTATGAACAATTATGGAAACCCTACTGTATTAATTTTTCAAATTGAAAAAAACAACAACAAATAATATATACACATACCGAGCAACAAACATCATCCTCTCACAGTAAAAATAATACACATACTCATAAAATTTTACATATTCCTGTCTCTGTGATTAACCCGATCAACTTCATTCACATACTGGAACCTGTCCACTTGTTGGATGGGCCTTTAGAAAAATTAGTACTTGGGCCACTTTGTGGATCAAGTATCATACAACCTCTAATTTTATTTTAACTATAAATGATATTATCTAGATAAGTTTTTGACAACTCTAGTAGGTTTAGGTCACAGATAAATTAGATTTATTTAATTGTCTGAGCTTTTATTCTTGTATGTAATTTTCCTTTTATTTGTACTAGTACAAATAGTAGAAATATATGTATTATACATATGTTACTATTTTATAAATTACTTAATAAAGATATGAGCAAGACTTCACCTTAAAAAAAAAAAAAAATTACATAAACCTATAGCTAGGACTAATTTATTCTCAGCCCAAAACTCTACTAGAGTAGGCTGTCAGATCTCTTCTAGGTTTAGTGTTACAATATAAGATGTAAATATGTTAGTAGTAGAAAAAATAGTTGTACATTTTTCATATTTTGTTGTAGCTACTTGGTCTGTGGCTGAATGTTCTGAAGTTGTAATTGTGAGTGTATTTGTTAGTAGAACATTTTAATGCATAGCTTTGCATCTTTCTGTCTATATTTGTTTGTAAATATTATTTGATATTTTATGAAACTGTCAGTTACTTGCTCTCTCTACATACATGTTTACTATTCTTTGTTGTAATTTTCTTGATTTTTCTCGTTACTTGGAGGAATATATACTACCACTATCATTATTTTTATCTATTTAAAGTATAACATTGCTCTAATTAAGTATTTCTCAAATCTACAGATTTTTTCTATAAGTTTCTCTCATTTTTGACTTACTAATAACTCAACACCTAATCCTTTTTTCTTTGTACTTTCATTTTGTGACTAAACACCTTTATAATAATTGACTTCTAAACTATATTTCAATTCTTTACTATTACTATTTATTTCTACTAATCTCAGAATATTAACTTCTTTTTTTTTTGTCTACTCAACTATTGTTCTTAGTTTGATCTTGTTATACTTTATTTCATTAGGTTGTAACATGCTATCTTAACACTTGTTATAGCCTTTTTACTTTTGTTGTCTCTGTTTATACTTTGTGCAAACTTCTCACTACTGCTTTCTAACTCTATATTTAACAAAATGATTATTTTTTTTAAAAAAATGTTTATAGCAACTTTTAGGAGTGATTTGGAAGCAAGCCCTCTAATTGTTTTTTCAAATATTATCAAGTCTTCTTAATATTCTGCTAAGAACATCTTGGTGATCACTTTTTGACTTCTTCTTATACACTGCTTTTGTTTATATATTATCATTATATTTCTTATTGACTTCTTTATTTTTTCTCAGCTAGTTTTTTTTATTATTCTCTTTTTTCTTAATGTTTTCTTAATTTTTCAAGCATCTTTCATACTGTGAACTTCTATTCACAAAATATTTTTCCCATCTTTGTTTCTTCTCTTTTGGTTTTATTGTTTTTGAATGCTTTTTTATTACACTATTCTAATCTTGTATTGTAATAGTACAGCTTCTTATTGATATCCATTATTAAGTCTTCTTCTGTTTTAAAATAGACTAATTCAGTTTTCTATTGGTTTTTGTTTCTATTCACTAAAATATAGACTGCTTTTACTTTTATTGTTTTTAGTTGTTTTAATAATAGCTTCTTTATTACTATTGTTGGAACAATTTTAATTACTGTCTTATATGATATTCTACTTTTTAATATTTTTCTCACAAAAGTACCTGGAGTAACTTTATAAGTTTTGTCTTTTTCAAAATGCACTGGCTATGCCTGATCAAGTATTAATTTTTTGTTCTTATTTCTAAATTCAACAACAAATATTGTAGCTTTATTATTATTACAACTTTTCTATTAAATAAATCTAATTTTATCATAAAACTAAAAACACTTTCTTATATATGCTGGTCTTACTCTTGTTGAAATGTTCTACATTATATAGACATTGTCTTTTAACTTAATATCTTCATATATTCACATTGTCTCATCTGTATAACTTTGTTCTTTTATTCATTCTTTTTATATTTGTTCAATATTCTTGGTTATTTTAGGTTTTCTTTCTTTTTTGTGTTCTATTTCTTCTTTGTCTGTCTTATACTTTTCATATATCTTTATATCTCTAGTCATGTTTTTCAGCTGATCATTTTCATTTGTTTTACTTTTTTTCTCATCTTTATTTTTCATTACTGAACTCTTTTTTGCTTACTTTTTTAGCATGCTATAATCTATATACTCATATTCTTGCTCTAGTAATATCTTTTTATTTATTTTCTCTTTATTTAATTACTCTACACTATTCTTTTTTAGTTTCTTACTGTCTCTTACTCATACATACTTACAGTAATTATATATTTCTATTAAATTTCTAAATACACAGACTAAGACTGTCTCAGTGCCAACTAGTCTAGCCAATTCCTTATTTTTTCTTAACACTCTTGATTTATAACTATCTGATATTTCTTTTTGTATTCTGTCAGATTTATTAAACATGTCACAATACTTTTTTAATTTCTTGCACTAGTCAGTTTCTGTAAATACTAATTGAACTTTTGTATCACACTTTTTTGCATTAGTTCTATATTTTTACTAAATATATTCAACATGTGTTTTACTATTATGTCTGTATTTATTTGTTTATCTGTAAGATTGTATATCTGTTTATTTGTTTTATTGTGTTTACTATTTATTCTAATTTGCTTTACATGTTATATATATGATCTGCAGTATAGTGTTTTTGTATTTTTTTCTTTTTTTTTTGTTAAAAATTTTCAACAAAAAGCAAAGTTTATTCTAAAAGTCAAAAGTGGTTACTATATTGCTGTCAATTTAGTTTACTATTCTAATAAACTATATCTAATTTTCTATCAGCTTTAACTTTGCTTAATTAATAACTGTGCTCTTACTTTTTAACTTTTATAATTTTTATAATTTTTTTTCTATTCTGATTTTGGTCATAAGAATCAGCAGAAAGAGTTGATATATCTATATAAATATTAAGTAATAGACTTTTTTTATATGTATTTTATGTTTATTATATTATAATAATTAAGTATTTGCATGGGTGTGGTGACCTAGTGAAGTGGATAGGTTGTCAACCCTCAAGTGGCAGGTCTAAGATTCAATTCCTACAGACAACGAATTTTGGAAATTATACCTGTGTTATGGTAACTGTCTCTTGCTGATCGGTTGAGTTTTGGGCATCTGTAATCTTAGGTACACCAAGTTGGGCCCCACCTGACATTGGGAGCTTGGGGCATCTATGTGAAGTGTAATGTTACACAGTACATGTATATAGAGGAATGTAAAACCAGTGTCGTATAAGGCTTCAGGCAAACCCACAATAAGACCACTGAGCGTAGAAGGCTAAGAAACTGAAGAGACAGAAACTCAATTGGAAATCCCGAGTAAAGAGGTAGCACAAACTTCGATGGTGCCATTGGACTGATGGAAGCCTATGAAACACCTTCATAGGAACTGTCAGATAAACCGGATGACAAAGATGTGTAGAAGAGCACATGACCAACCAGGCCACCAGAATCGCCAGAGGAAAAGAATACATAAGTATACCATACCAGGCCATCTGGATTGGGAGTCTGGGGAAGTCCATTGTTGGTTCCAAGTTGTGGCTAGTAGAGGATAATGGAGAAGAAGTCAGAAAGATGGGTACTAGGATTTGGGTAAACTTTACAAAGGTAATAGCAGTTTAAGGAATAACCCTGACTGCAAGTGTTGGCCCCGGTTATAGTGTCAAACCAGGTTAGCAGTAAAAGGAAATATGGCTCGCTCTGGTAGGTTTACCTTGAGGATAAAAATAGTCTAAAGATTATAGTTTTATGGTCGAATGTGAATAGATTCAGGTCTGTGATCTGGTGAAATTAATATTAGGGTTAGATCAGAGTGTTTAAATAGAACATCTAACAGGGGTGTTAGGTACGGCAACTGGTGGGAAACCCTCAGGTGGACTTCTTAAATAGGTAATATAGAAAAGTTACATGTGTAGCCAGTTGTACACTTGTTTAATAGTTCATTATAGATATGTCTATATAAAACATATACCCGCTATAAGTATTAATAAAAAGCTCGGACCAAAGAGGTCACCTTAATACCAAAAAAAAAAAAAATAATAATTAAGTATTTGCCTAGTGAAGTGGTCAGGTTGTCAACCTTCAAGTTGTAGGTTGGGTGTTCAAATCCTATCGATGGCGAAAATTTGGATAATCACCTATGTAATATTTGTATTATGGCAACTGTTACTAATGATTGGGTTAGGATATCTGTAATAGCGGTCACACCAGCATGACTGACAGTTCATAGGACATCTGTGCAATGTTGGAGTTACACAGAGGAATGCAAACCAACATATCAGGTGGTGCAAACACTAGATAAGTCCTTGTGGCCATGTAAATCTGTTGAAATTGAGTAATAAGAAGTCCATTTGGGAAGATCCAAGTAGAGAGATAGCTAGATCTTTGACGGCCCTACTGTAAAGGCTAGCTTAGGGAAATAGATACCAAGGTCTAGTACTCAGTCCTAGTAGCTGGATGGGCAAGAAGCTCTGAGTTGAAAGTCTCAGAGGTACCACCAACCAGGTCATTAAAATGAACCAGAAGAAAAGGATATCAGGCCAACCTGATATACCAATAGACTGGTCATAGTCCTACATGGGCTATCTGGATTGAGAGTTTGGTAAAAGAGCAGAAGAAAAGGCAGAAATATACTAAAGTACTGGGGTTATGATGTGAAGTAGATGCTAGGGTCCAAGTGAACTCTACAAGGGCATAGTGATTTAATGGTTAGCTCTAACCGCAAATGTTGGTTCTGTCATAGTGATATCTAGGTCAGCTATAAAAATAGATACAAAAGGCTCTGAGGGGTTTATCTCGAGAATAAATTAGTCCTAAGGTTGAGGACAATGATCTGGTACATCTGAAATGACCAGTGATGTTAACACAGATTACAGGTTTAGAGGGTTTAAAGTAGAACACCCAAGCAGGAGTGTTAGATATAGCAATTGATAAGGAACCTTTAGGCAGACTCCTTAAATATGTAATATAGAAAAGTTAACATGTAGCCAATTGTATGCTCTCTTGTAGTAGTTCATTGAACTACAATACCGATAAGTGATTAATAAAAGTCAAAAAGACCAAAGAGGTCATCTTAAAAAAAAAAATAATAATATAAATAATTAAGTATTTGATTAACACAAATCATTAATTCTTTTTGACAATCACTTGTACCAAATTTCTGCTGCAAATATTTGACTCTTATTCAATATTTTATTAAATAAACTACTTTTGGATGTCTAAATAAACTTGTTTCTAACACAATTTTACACTTAGATGGCTAAGTTTTATATCTCTAACTTTTTTTTCAACAAAAATATATTTAACAATCTAAAAAATGCTTCTATTTAAATTATCTCAAATGTTTACTTGCTTAACTGCTTTGGTGACTTAGAACAAACTGAAAAAGCTTAGTATTGGCTTTATTTTGATATATAAATCATTAAAAATAGTCTAAAATTAACTGATTTATCAAAAAATTCCTTTAAACTCTTTTGTAAAACTTTGCATTTTGTTTTTATAATTTTTTTTTATTTTTTGAGAGGCTGTCTTTGGTCTGCCCTATCCAAACCTATCCAAACAAGATTACAAATCAATATTACACTATCTGAATTAATCTATATTGTTTACAAACTTGTATTCTTTTAATTTTATACAACTTTTTGTTCAATGTTAATCTTGAATTACAGATCTGCAAGTGTTACATATTCTGTATAATACTTATTTGGCATACCTTGTGTTTGTTACATTATATTATTTGTCATGCCCTATTATTTGTCATACTCTATTATTTATAACACCTTTTATTTGTCACACTCCTATATCTTTTAGATTGGCTCATATTCAAGTTTCCTATAATCTACTTTATTTTCATCCCTTAAGCAAAAATGCCAACTTTTATTAATAAAGATCTAGATTCTTATAATATCAACTATTATTATGACAAATACAAAGATCATCATGATGTAGAAATAATTAAGGAAAAACCGCAATCCTTATAAGTACTTTTTGCAAATGTCAATCTAAT
This sequence comes from Cetraspora pellucida, assembly GCA_910591915.1. NCBI lineage: Eukaryota > Fungi > Glomeromycota > Glomeromycetes > Diversisporales > Gigasporaceae > Cetraspora > Cetraspora pellucida. Next base: position 2,893 of record CAJVQA010009983.1, on the reverse strand, counting down.
TAATTGTAATGCTTCTGTTAAAAAATATCATTATTTTAAAGTTTCTTTATAATCTACTATTACTACATGTCTCTGTGAAGCATATTACACTAGTTTTACTTTTAGATTTTACAAAATTTCCTATTCAACATCTCTTGGTTGACCTACAACTCAAACTACATTTACTATGTCTACAAAATAATTTACAAAAATTATTGATAAATTGTCTGCTTCATCTAACTCTAAACAACAACAATCAGATATCTTTTTAACTAAACCTTGTATTCTATTTTCTGGCTTTCAAATAGATCCTACTCCAACTACAATTATTGCATACTCTCAACACTATTATATATGCTTTATATGTAGAATTAAAAACATTCTTTATATTACAACTGAACAAACCAAATATGCTTCAGACAATACTTAATTATTTATTTTGCTATACACTTAATATCTAACAAAAAATTTCACAAACATCGCTACAATTACAAATACTCACCTTATAACATTTTACTTATCTATTATTTAAAGAACTTAGACACTTAATCAAAATTGTTAAAAATTCAAATAACAATTTAAATATTAATCTAATTAATTCCAGAATTCAAAATATAAATACAAGATCTAAGTGTAATCTCCAAACCTTATCTTTTAATCAAAATTTAGAACTTAAACAATAGATTCAGTATGTACAAGATATTTGGAAACAGCTTTATCATGCATGCTATCTTGAAAACTTCCTACTACTCTGATAACAAATTCAATAAGCTACTAAAAAAAGATGTGAAACTCTCTTTACATATTCTAAACAAGCCATTAACAGCCTTCTTAATTATTACAAATCTTCTATTCATTTTTCAAACATTAAACTATTTAACCAACTAGTCACAAAACACACTTCATCAAACAATATATACAATCTCACTTTCTTAACTAAATAGCATATCAACCAATTGACCAAAATCTATTTAATAATTTTTGGTTTATATAATATCAATCACAAACGCACATTGATACCTAATAGTATAACTTCCTTATCACTTTCATCATAAAAGAAGAAGTGCTTTAAACTATAGCAAAATTTTTAAATAAGAAAGCCTATAGTCTTACAGGTATTAGTTATAAAATATTTAAACATGCAGGTTCTACTTGCATTAAAGCCATAACTGCTCTATTTAATCATTGCCTTAACTCAAACCAAATATCTAAATAATAAAAACATAGCAGAATTTACTTTATTCCAAAGTAAAACACATTTGATGAAGATCTTAATCTTACTTACTCTATAAGCCTTATCAAACATATTTACAAAGTTTACACAAAGATTACTACAAACAGAATCAGTAAAATATTCTTATAACACCCAATTCTTTTATCATATAATTATGTTGCTTTGCCTAACAATAGTATCTCAATACCTATACATATACTCAATAACCTTACTAAAGATGCATTATGCAATCAAAAACCAATTTGGCTTTTGTCTTAGAATATAAGCAAAGCTTATAATTTAGGATTTAGTTAATCTTAAACTTTTTAAATACTTCTTGCAACATCTTGCTCTTCCTTCTACTTTTACCAATACTATCATTAATCTACTTACTGATTGACAAAATCAAGTTATTACAAATCTTGGTCTTATCTCTTCATATTTAGTCATAATAGTATTGATCAAAAAGAAACTATTACTTTACTTTTATAAAGAATATACTATAATTCACTTATCTTATATATTTACAATAACTTTAACAAATACAACACTAAAGTTTTCTGGCCAACTAAACTTAAAAATTAAACATTTAATAAACTCAAATCTCACTGCTTTGTTCTTGCCTATATGGATGACACTCTATAGATTGCATCTTCATAACAAAAACTTTTACAAATTTTGTTAATAGCAGAATTCTTTTACAACATAATCAATATCTAAATTAATTTTACCAAATTAATACTCACAACTAATAATCATCTAACTAATTACAGTCCTATTACTTACAACAATCATTTATTTAATCTTCATTCTTCAAATAAACTATTTAAGTTTTTAGAATACTAGTTTACACTTAACAATAAACAAACAAAACAACTAAGCTTATTACAACTGAATTATTACATCTTATAAAAATTATAAGTACTAAAAACATTACTGACACACATGCATAATATATTATCAATACAGTTATTATTTTTACAATTGAATATTATATTCATAACATTGTTCTAAGTCAGAACATATGTAACAAAATTCTTACTAATTATATTGAACTTGTTAAAAGCAAAACCAAACTTAGTCATACAATTTCTACTAGTATGCTACTTCACTTCAACTACATTATATTCAGAATATATAAGATATTCAACTTTAATACCATATTACAAATTATACTAAAAGACTTAACTCTCCTGATCTTTTTGGTATTAGCACTTGCATTTGGCTTCAACAGCTTCAAAATAATCTTTGGTTATCTACCAGTATCTTAATTCATAAGAATCCTATTATTAGTGAACCAAATAAACATACTACTATTTCAAAATAATTCAACTTTTTAAACACCTTGGTATCATATTTATTTCTAACTCAATCTACAACATTCTATACACTATACAACAAGGTTCTATCTTATTAGAATTTTTGCTCTTCTTATATCCAAAAATACTTAACTTTCAAAAAATGACTTAAGCATCACAGTATTCTATATTTTGATCAACTTACTACATTTGACAACTTATGCTTATTGGACTAAAAACACATCTCTTCTTATATTTACAAGATTCCTAAAGACAAACAGCCACTTTGGTTTACTTATTTAAAAGACCAAGTTACAAGCCACTCTTATTGTTACAGGGTTGCAGCCTTCTTGGTACAATACAACCAAGTAACAAGGTCACCCGGTACAGTGATTGACTATTG
>CAJVQA010009982.1:0-11697 GCA_910591915.1 Cetraspora pellucida | reverse complement strand
AGAAGAATTGAACAAAAGAAGACCAGAGATATATACAACAATGAAGTGCCAAATGTGCCAAGATAAAACAAAAGAAATACAAGCACATTTGGCAGCATGTAAGGGACAAAAGAATCTGTGGAAAAGAATTTAAAAAGTGACCATCGCAACAGCCTGGAAGGGGTTAAAGGAAGAAGAAAAAGTTCGAGTTCCTCCATATGTACTATACACAGCACTCTTTGGGAAAACAGAAACAGAAGAAGTCAAAATAAGAGAGGCACTAATTAAAGGTCTTATTCCAAAAAAATGCAAGACAGATTGAGGCAGCTTCTAAGTACAAAATCGAGACAGCAGTTTATGGAAATAGTAGCAAGAACAGCCTGGAACATATTTTACGAACAAGTATGGAGAATCTGATATGAGAAAGTCAATGAGTGGGAAAAAAATAAAGAAATAACAGGTAGAATAAAAAGAAGGAAAAGAAAAGAGAGGAAAGTGCCAAGTAAAAGGAGAAAAACAAATCAACAATTAATTGAAAAAAGAAAAGAGAAAGTGAAAGAAAAAGAAAACCAAATCGGAAAAGAAGTACAGAAAACAATTTTAGAGCTTGTCATAGAAGGAAGAAGACCCTTTCATTATGGACTTTAAGTAGTCAGATGAGCAGCTTACTTCTGCTTGAAGTAATGCAGCAGGTTGCACTTAGGTACTGTTAGGATGGCTGGGTGATGCTAGGCTTAGTTGTTAAAAATATTTATGTAATTGCAAATGTAGTTTCAAAATCTTAATAAAGCACTAGCATAACTGCTTAAGTTTAAAAAAAAAATTATATATCTAGAACAACTAACTTCAAGTGATAACTTAGTGCTATTAGACTGACAACATATTTCTTCATAAATACAACCAATTTCTAAAGATCATAAACCATTATGGTTCCTAACCTTAGAAAACAAACTACTTGTCTCTTAACAAACAAGAAAAATTAACCTTTAACATGTACAGTTATTAAATACAAATACACTATCTTTTACTACTGAACATTACAAAATAAAACCAAAACTCTGGCTAATAACTTACAACCAAACTGATATGATAATCAGTTAAATAACTCTATTTTTATTTACACTAGACAATTCAGTTTGATACTTCACAAACAGCATTATATCCTTACCCAGACTACATTTGCAAATAATGTACAGGATGTTCTTTAAACTCTGAATGTATACAAAACAAATATACATTTAATATTACAGCTAGCCTTACAACAAAATTCTTGGAAAGAATTGTCTATACAAACTCATCAAAAAAACTTAATCTATATTTTAATCTACTGGACTTTCTTTACTCAATTGTACTAAGACACCCTATTACAATACCAACACCTTCTACAATTACAATTCACAACAATCCAATACTTGAATTATTTAATAATAACTATTTTACACAAACATTGCAACAAATTGCACAACATAATACTAATTATTTACAACTAACCTTTTATACTAATGGATCAGTAACATATATTACATCTGAACAATATAAAATAGAAATTAGTTGGGTCCAAGTCCAAAATAACACAACTATACAAAGCTACTTAGCAGAAATTAAGCTTTGGCCTTCCTTATACAAAGCTAAACTTATTGCTATTTTATCAGCAATTAGTACCTGTCTTAGATTTAGTCAGATTACAATATTCACAAACTCCCAATCTATAATATCTAAATATAAAACTTTTAAAATTATTACAAACACCAAACAAATAATATTTTTACAACTACTAATTAATATGACACACTCTACTAAATCTAATTAAAACTTACCAAATCAAAGTCAATCTTTAAAAAATAGTTGCATATAGCAATAACATCTTTAACAACATAGCAGATGAATTAGCAAAAAACTAAAATTATTTATACACATTAGAATTTATATATAACAATATATATAATCTATTATACTATCTACAATACAACAATTTCACATTTGAACAACCAACAAAAAAATCTATTAAAAACATTTGTAATGCTCAAAACACCACAATATGGTCATTACAATACTGTATAGAAAACATTCTACTAATAGCTACACAAAGTAACTAAAATGCAACATAGTCTTATCTTAAAAACAATAACAAAAGATCATTACTATATACAAACTTTAAACTTTGTTATAACAAAGTTTTTAAAATTAAAACAATGCTAAGTATATTACCAACATTATTACATCTACACTCATTATACTCAACAATGTTTATTAACAATAACTACATCTCTTGTAATGCACATGAAGGATCATAGCATTGGTTAAATTATTCTGATACATCAAATCTAAGCTATACAATTAACAATACTATACAAGAATTCTTTAATTTCAGCAGATTAGAAATCACAAACACTAAACTACAACAATTATATAACAAACTGTTCAGTCATTAATGTCTAACTTCTAATAACTATATCCCAAATAGTACAAATGTCTACACAACTTTACAAGGATATGTTTCTCAGTTACTTATTCAAACAATCTGTAAATACACAGATTTCAACCAAATTGCAACTAATATTACTATTAAATTTTTAATAAAACTATCAGATGAGATATACAACCAAATATGAAAACTATACTGTACAAAACTAGCTAATTGAAAATATAAACACAATATACTGACTGACCTGCATGCACACAAACAAATACATGTAATAATCCAAACAACTAAAAAGAATACACTACTCTAGATCACTATATACTTACAATTGTATTTGCAATTTGGCAGACCAACAACACATAGAAGATAAATACAATATTTGTCTACCTATAAAAATGGTAAAAAAGAAAACATCCATTTAGATATCTGAATAGATTAAATATAGCACTTCAACTAACAATATAATTAACTATCAAATTAGCAATACTTTAACTAATAAAACCTAGATGAGATTTAACCACTCTAGTAGGTTTAGGTTGCAGATAAATTAGATTAAACTAGGTAGTCTTAAGTAAGTCTTAATTACTTTAGTAAGTTTAGATCACAGATAAATATGTTTGAGTTTTAATTTTAAATGTAGTTTTCTCTTTTATTTGTACTTAAATTAGTTATATAGTTAGCAGTTTAATAATTAGTCCTAATTGCAAGTGTTAATCTTAACTATAGCATTTATATAAAATTATTTTTGTATATAATAACTCTATGTAGTTACTAATTTTAAAAACTACTATTAAAAATATAAGCAAAGCCTTATCTTAATATTAAAAAAAGTAAAAATTTATAGATTTTAGCAAAATCTGATTATAAATTATCTTTATTTATAATAAAACAAATAATAAAGATATAAATTTCTTTTAAAAAATAATTTTTTATTATGTAATATCATATGCATTTTTCTTATCTCTAGTTTTTATTCTTTTATATTATACATATTATATAATAAACTATATCTGTTATAACAAATTTATCAATACAAATCTCTAGATTGAATTAATAGAATTGTTTAAATTAATTTAATTAAACCAAAACTAATATAAATATATAAAGTAATATAAAAATATTATGAATAGATTGTGAGAAATTTGCTATATAATTTTGTCTTTTTTTGAATTTATAGTTTTCATAAAAAAAATTTATAATTAAAATAATCTTTTTTCAGTTATCTTTTAAACCATTTTTTATACAAATATATTTATATATATATATATATATATTTTTTTTTAATTTAGCAGTTCTGCTACTACTTTATTTAACACTTTGTAATTTTACAATAAATTTGTTTTACCTTATTATCTAGGCATTTATACTAAAGAATGACCTATCTGGTTGTCCCAGTGATACCTAAATGTGACCTGCTATAGCAAACTTTACCTCCTACAGTTCTTTTTCTTAAAGCAAGAGAATGTACTTAGCTCTATGGTTAGAATTTGCTGTCTGTTAACTACTGCCTTTTAGCTCGTATTCCAGCTTTCATGAATACTTTTTTGTACCCAGCTATAAACTTCTATATTTGCAATCTTTAGGATTTCTGTCCAATTCTTTTTAATTTTTCTTCTATTATTTGGCATGTCTTTTTCGGTAGACATCTTCTTTGAGCTTCTATTTTGTTTTTGTTTTTCTTTATTTTTACTTTTATTTTTTTTATTTTTTTTCTTAGCACTGTTCTGTCTTTTCATTATTCAAGTGATACTAATTTTCTTTTCCTATTTATTAACTATGCCACATTGATCTTTCCAGATTCTTTTTTAAAAGAACTTTAACAACTTGTTGAGAAAAATAGTTGCTGCTCTCTTGGCTTTAGTGCTTGATATACCTTCTTTTTTAATTGAGAATATTACATCATCTGCCAAAAGTCCTCTTGTCATTTCTGTGTGTCTTCTTTTATACTCTTCTTTGTTGCCTGATATAAACCTCTTTATAAAAAGCTCTTTACTTATTAGCAGTCTCTTTTCACTTTTAATTTATTCTATATCTTGCTAAAGATTTCTTTTTCTTTTTCTAACTAGGCTTCTCTATCACAAAGATATATAGTCAAGTGCTCTGCTGTTTCTTCTGTCTATAAACACTTACGATACTGAATATCTTAGTAAATCTTTAGACTGTGCAATTTTTTTTTTGCTAAAGAGGAAAGTAAATTATTGATACACTTTATTCAGAAACTCTATTTACTATTTTCTTTTCTGTTATGTCTCTGTAAATTGCTATGCCTTTTCATTAATGTGTAGAAAATACTTCAGTTCTTTTGGCTGATTTGTTTAGATGTGTTTTGTTCTGCATTCCTTGATTAAAGGTCCATTTAGCTCTAGCAACTGTTGTTAGAATATTTTTTATGAGTTTTCTTAGGGCACATTTTATCTCTAGCTCTTTTCATATTGGTCAGAAAATTATGTTCTTAGTCATCACTTAGTTTATCTTTATTGCATCACTAATTTTATCTTCTTTTTTTGCATTTTTGTCTGCTCTATCATTCCATTTGTCTTCTGAATAGGCTTTTACTTTTTCTAAAACTAGCTCTATGTTTTTTTCCAAAACTACTTCTCTTATTGCACTTAAAATTATCATATTGCTTATTTTCATTCATTCTCTTATTTTTACTGTACTATACATTTTATTTACTAATGTTAGAGCTATACTGCTGTTAGATTTAATTACTACCTTACATTCAGAAGGTGTCATTAAAAGGGCCTTTAGTATTACCATAAGTTCAGGTCTCATAAATAAAATTCAGTTCTGGATCCTTCTTTTGGTATCTCTTACAAATCTTCATTTTCTATCTATTTGTACTACTCCATATCCTAATACTTTTTTATCATTTACTACTCTACAAGACCCATCTGTATAAAAAGTTATTTTATCTTCTTTTCAATTCTCTGATAGTGCCAACTTCAACTTCTTTCTTTTTTCATCATTCCTTATCATTTTATTTATTAAAATTGTACTTAGACTTTTTATTACTATACTCAGGTTATTTTTTTTCTTCTGCATTAATCTTAGCTCCTTTTTAGTTATTAACTGCTTCTTACTTTTGCTTGTAAAATATTATGCTTCTAGTAGCAAAGTGGTTTTACTGTTTGTGCAATTAACCCACTGAGTAATATCAGTTAGCTTTTCTGTTTTAATTCTTTTAACTTCCTTATCTTGCTACTCTTATTCTTCTTAATTTGGTTTTTTTTTCTTTATTTGAAGACTGTTTTGTTTGTTATTCTCATAACACATAATCTCTGTAGTGTGAAGTCCATTCCTTATTACTCTTTCTAATGTTGAGTGATTCTCCTTGTCTTCATTAATATACACCTATTTACACTTACTTCTCTTAGATGAAATTGCTTCTAAATATGATACCAGAGCTTGGTAGTTCAGGTTTTGTGTACAGAATTTTTCTTTTATAAGTCTTGTTTGGCTATTCTTCATTATAATGCTTTTTATTTCTTGGAACCAATTTGCTTTTTTCTTGCTTGCTTTTTGACTTAAGAGTCTTTTAATCTGTTGCTATATTAATAGTTTTCTACTCTTCAAGTCTAGAAGTTGCTCTATATGCCACAATTCACTACTTCTTAGCTTTTCCCAGTTTCTGGTTTTTTTATTCTCTTGAAGCAATTTTATAATCATTTTCAAGTTTTTGTCCTGGTCTTAACATAGCCACCAATCCTCAAATATATATTCTGTCCTAATTTCTATATTTAGCTTTTTTACTAATTTTAATATTCTTGTATTAAGGTTGTATTTAAAATTGCTCATTTTCAAAATACCTGTTTCTAAGAACTATATTGGTTTTGAGCTGCATAAATCTTTTTGCACTTTTTGGATTCTTACTAGTGTTAATTGTCCTAAGATTCCCACATTATTAATTCTGATTAGCCATTTTGCAAATATATGTTTTATATATCTTTATCAAAAACTTTTAATACCTAACAATTCTTTATAACTCACTATGCTATTTGCTGCTATTGATGCTAAATCTGCTTTCCACTTTACCAATTTAATAACTGGTTAGTGGATCTTATTATATATTTGTTTTTCCAGTAGACATATATTTGCTTTGTACTCTAATCATGGCAGCAATACTTTGTTGTTTAGATATTTTATCTGTTCAATTGATATTTTCTTATTTATAACAATATTTGTAAAGGTGTATATCTCTTTTTTGAGTTTGCATATGCATTGTTTATATATGTTCTGAGCTGTGATTCAGACTTCTAAAACCGAGCTGCTTTTTCTTTATTTAGAGCTTTAACTTCTAATCTTTGTCTTCTTAGCCTTATAGACTTCTGTATATTTTCTTTTTTTGTGTTTACTATTATTAGCTCTGATTTTTTAGGCTTTATATCTATATTATTTATATAGTAGAACTTATTTGCTTTGTCTAGTATCTCTTGCATATTATGTTGTGAGTTAGCTATAAAAATTGTGTTATCTGCAAAGGCTAAACAACTTATATTCAGTTTTGCTGTAAATTTGTTCCATCTTATTTCTTTTTGTACTTCTTGGACAGTCATATTGTAGCCTTTTCTTAGATTTTGTATTCTACAAAGTAGAGGATCATAGATTATTCTCTATATAAGAGGGGATATTACTTCTGCTTAATTGATTTCATCTTCTGCTTTGAAGCCTTCTGTTAGTCTGAATTTGGTAATTACTTGGATCTTTCTTTTGCTATAGATTTCTAGTATAAACTTTGAAACTCTTTTTGGAATCTTTATTATTCTAAGTGCTTTTTTAATGCTTTTCAATGTAACTGAGTCAAAGGCTTTTTTGATGTTTTGCAGTAGCAGCCAATACTCTTTCTCTTCTTCTTTAGCTTTTTCTAATATATTGCTTAATACATATATTGAGGCACTTGTGCTTTCTTCTGGCAAACCTGCGAAGTTGTACTCTTTCAGGATTTGGTGGTCTGTAAGCATTTTACTTAGCCTTTTTTGTACTATACATATTAGACTTTTCTAAAATGTTTCTAGTAATATTATAGGTCTAGTATTTGTTAGAGAAAGCTCACATTCTTCCATCTTTGGTATTGAAAAGATTTGGCCTATTTTCTACCTTTTTGGAAAGATGCCACTTTTTAAAATCTTATTTAGCAAATTTATAAATTAGCTAGATGCTTTCAGTCTTGCTTTTTGTATAATAGTGTGGCTAATTCCTGATACTCATGAAGCAGTATCTTTTTTTGTTATCTTCAAACATTCTTCCTATTCTGCTTCCCAAATTGGTTCTAGTATTTTACTGAACCATTCTTCTTTAATCCATTTTTTGGTCTCATATTCTTTTTCTCAGTCTTTAGGAAGCTGTTCAAAAAGATGGGTTCTCTTTCTGAACTGATTTTTAAAGTGGCTATCTACTTCTTCTTTAACTTGGTTTGGTTCTATTATTAGAGTTTCTTGAGTGTTTATACTGTCTTTTTTTATAACTTTGTCAATAACTATCTTTCTTCAAGGTTTTTCCAGAATGCTATTCAGCATAAGCTTATCTTTTTTGCCAATTAGGCTGTATCTCTTTTCTATATTATTAATAATATTCTGTTCAATTCTTATTCTCTCTTCTTCTTTAAGTTTTTGCTCTAATATCTTTATTCAGCCTTTTGTTTTTTTTAATCCATTCTATTAACCAAATTTTCTTTATTTGTGGCACTATTGTTTCATTTCTTTTATTGATTGAATCAATTTGAGTATTTGTTAGCAGCTTATCGATTTTGTCTATCTTCAGATTTACTTCTTTTGCTGCTCGTTGAGTTATTCTTCTTAGTTCTTAGTGTCTTTAAAGAAAGGAGATCTATCAATATGTTTTCTATTTCTTCTGGTCTGTATTTTACTATTTTAGAAGGTATATGTTTGGACACTGCTTTCATAATTGTCTTTTCTATTACTTCACATTCTTCATTTATCTTTTCTTCTACTTTTACTCTTCTTCTATTATTTTCTTTTTGCATTTTTGATTTCATGTGTTCAGTTCAAGTCTTGCTTGTAACATTTTCTCTAATATTGTTTTATAGTCTTCCCATATCTCCTATGTTGCCTCTTTGTATAGAAAAATTCTTCATCTAGATGCTTCTTCTGTTCTTCTTATTTTTTGTACAAATTTTAATACTGTGCCTAGGCCAATTTCTGCCTATATTAAATTATAATCACTATTTGTTATAATCTCTATCTTCTTAATGTTACTGTTTTCTATTTCTAATTTTAAGGAGCTGGCTACCCATATTTGATCAATTCTTGTCTTAGTTACACTATTTGATTATATAAACTTTTGTTGTGTTGGATTGCAATGCTAAAATGTTTCTGTGAACCCAATACTTCTTAACCATTCTATTATTGGAAGCTTTTTATATTTCTTATTTATGCTATTTGTTGTGTTTAGCTTTGCATCTAGTATTTTGTTGAAGTCTCTTATTATAACATAATGTGAGTTCCTTTTGGCTGTGCATATATTTTGTGTTATAACACTTTTTATATCTTTTGTAACTTTCTATCATTTGGTAACAAGTACATAACCTAGCATATGATTGTTGCTTTTTTGAATGTGAATTTTATTTTAATCAAATATATATTCAGTCTTTCTATCTTTGTAATATGTTTGCTTCACTTACTGTCTACTAGTATACCTACTCCTGAGCTTTTATGCTTATCTTGTTCTGCATTTACTCAGTAATCCCTATAGCCTTCTTTTTGTATCTCCATAAATTTTGCTTCTTTCTTCTTTATATTGGTTTCTGTTATCTCTACTATATTGAGTTTTTGATCTTTACAGTAATCTAGTAACTCTTGGAGCTTGTAGCTATTTTCTTTGATGCTGTTTATATCATGAACTTCCAATTTTATTATTTTATAATATTTTTTTTCTTTAGTGACCATTCCTGTTGTTGTTGGCTCTTTCTTGTTTGACTTTATTCCTACTGAGCTGAGCCTTTTTTCTGTTAATATGTTCCTATAGACAACTGTAGCAACTGTCTTAAGAGTGATCAGGAGCACTTGCTTCACTTTTCATATTTCTTGACAGCTGCTTACATAACTTTTCTCTAACTTCTTCTACTAATTTTTGAAAGATTTCTTCAATTGCTTCTTTATTCTTTTTATCTTTTCTATCTTGCTTTTTCTTTCTTCTATTTTCTGTATCTCTTCTTTTCTTATTATTTCTAGAACCCGAAGTGCTCTAACTTTCTTTACTGTTTGTTTTTCTTGTTGTTTGCTACATTTGTTCTTGAATTCTTCTTCTGAGATTTTTGTTGAGTATCTTATTTCTAGTATTTAAGCTTTTTTTATTTCTATAGTTACTTTCTGTTTCCCATTTCAGACTATAGTTAAAATACTTTATTCTTCTACTTATCACTTCTTCTTTGTCTTTTTTATTTTCAAATTCAACTATAACCTGGCTTCTTTGGTTTTCATTCTTGTTTAAAAAGATATGTACTGCTTTTGCATTGATGTTTCTCAACTGTCTTAACAAAAGTGTTTCTTTTGTGAAGCTAGGCAGCTTTTTAATTCCAGCATGAATTTTCTTTCTTTCTTTTAATTCTAAACTGTCACTTCTTTCTACTGTTATTCTAGCTAAGTGGCCACTTCTTAATAGTAGTACCCAAATTCTTCTTACTTTATCTTTCAGCTCTTGATCTGTTGTACACTATTTTATTTCTGCTTAGGTTTTTTTATTCATGCTGTGTTATATATATATTTTATCAAATTTTCCTATTCTTTTGACTAATTTTAATACTTGCTTTGCAGTAGTATTATACAGAAGATCCCAAATTGTATACTGCACTTTTTTTTCTGTAGGTTTTTAAGGCTTCATTTCTTTTATGCTTCTAACCTTTATAGTTTTCTTCTCTTCTATTTTCTCTGCCTCTTTAATCTCTATTTCTTTATCTATATCTTCTTGGATATTTTCTTCATCATTAGTCTTATCTTTTTTTTCCTCTTTACTCTTTTTCTTATTTATATATTCCTCTTTCTTTTCTATGCTACTTGAGTTTCTATCCTCTAGGTTATTGATAAAGCTTAGAATTTGTTGTTCTAGTTTCTTATTTCTATAATCAATAGTTCTTGTTTCTGACAAAGTTAGTGCAAGCTTTCTGCTAAATGCTTCTTTAGTTGTTTTTTTTAGTAAACTTGGAATGCTAATTTTGTTTGCTTTCTCTTTTTGCTGATTGCTTCTTGGTACTCTTTCTAGTTGTATACTTCTATTGCCTGCATAACAATATATACTGTTTCTGGTTTTGTTATGCCTAAGTGCTTTGTGATTTTTATATCTTGTTTTAGCATAAAAATGGTTAATTCACTTAGGGTTTCTATAATTTTTTTCTCCTGTTATTCAAATAGACCTCTGTACTTTTTTAGATGTTTTATGATAATCTGATTATCTAATACTACTTCTACAACTCACATGAAATTTGTTTATATTGCTATACTGTTATTATAGACTATTGTCTATTGCCTTTTTAGTGCTTTGTTTATTTTGTTAATATTTTCACATGTACATGTTGTTATTGTTTTGTTTTGGTGATCTGCAATACCAGGTTTCTGTAGTGTGCCTACTTTTTGTTTTTATAAAAGCAAAATTTAGTTGTTTCCTTTTTGTGCTATATGCTTTTGTTTGTTTTCTTTAATGCTTACTTGTTTAAAGTACTGCTATTAGTAGTACTTTTGTCTTTTCTCTTTTTTTGATATTTGGTAAAGACTTTTGTGATGTGGTTTTGCTATAAAATTTTTCTGTTTTTTGTTTGTTATAGAAAATAAGAATCAGTGAAAAGAGTTTTTTTTGTCATATAACAAATTGAATACAAATATATATTGAAATTTTTTAATTTTTTATTTTTATTAATATTTTGCAATTTAGTAAATAGAATTTAATAATTTTGGCACCATTTAATTTGTTTTAATAAAATAGTTTGAATAATACCAAAATTATTAAATTTTGATTACTAGCTTATGAGATATTTTTAAAAAAATATTAGTTGGTAAATAAAAATATTCTATATAAAACTGTAGCATATATAGTTTTTTGCAAATATATTATAACCTAGTAATTCAAATTTAACAATTTTGGTATTTTTTAAACTGTCTCATCAAGATGAATCAAATGCTGCTAAAATAATTTAATTTTTTTTTTAAATATTAAGGTGAGTACTTGCGACCCAGGATTTTATTGATAGTACATTCAGCTAATGGTTGTATTACAACCACAGGGGGCAACCATGGAAAGAGTGTACAACTAGCCACTCATACAACTTTAGTTATTGTCTAATTTAA
>CAJVQA010009981.1:0-11698 GCA_910591915.1 Cetraspora pellucida | reverse complement strand
CAGCTTCCTTGTTTGACCATGTGTACTCTTGGCTTGTTGGATGCATGTTTCTATATATATCTATAAAGCTTTGCTTTTTCATCTAATTAAAGATTGGCAATCTTTTAAAATTTGCTGATTGTGAGTATTATCTGTCTATTATATTGTTTACTGTATGATTAAAGTCACCCATAATCACAAATTGTAGTTGTTTTTTTTGTTTAGTAACCCTTTTGCTAAATGAATCTTCTTATCGTCTTGTCACTTGGTGGTATATAAATTCTTATTACCACTAGCTCTAATTGCTTAAAGTATAGCATAACCTCTATCATGTATTCATTTACTCTTTTGACAGCACCTACATGCTTTTTTCATTATTCTTCTATTAGAATTCCTATACCTGACACTTTTTTCTTGTTCTCTGCTGCATTTGTCTAATATCTTATATACTTTTTGTTTGCCGTATATACAAAAAATCTTCCTTCTCTTTCAATAATGTTTATTTCTGTGATTCCCAATATTGCAATTTCTTTTTCTTCTGTCTAATCTAACAGGTTCTCAAGTTTCCAACCTTTGGTCTTCAAACCATTGATATTATGGCATGCTATTTTGATTTCTTTTCTTCTCTCTTTCCATCTTCCTTTTAGTTGTTCTTGTCTTATTTTTGTATTGTCAGTGTTTTTAATCACTTTTCTTTTTCTTTCTTTCAGATAAGGGGATGCTTCTCTTTCTTTCTCCTTAAACATTCTTCTTTCCTTCTGCAGAAAGGCTTCAATCTCCTTATCTGTATTTTTAAGCTCAACTAAGATGCTCTTAGGAGCAGTCAGCTAAACCTCTACTCACCCTCAGCTGCATTTTTTTTATTCTATCTAGTCTTTCTAATATTTGAAACAAGACATCTTCTACTGGTAATATTCTTCCTTGATCTATTATATTCATTTGGCCTTCTTTTCCTTTGTTATCACTGCCTCTTTCTTTATATCTATGTTTTTGTCTCCTAACCATGCTTCTATATCTTGTAACTGCAGGTTATTTTCCATTTCTTTGTATCTCTTAATAGGTGTTTCATGTCTTGTATCTCTGACTCTTGATGCTTCTTGTCTTTTGTAATTTAACTGTTTCTCATTGCTTAACTTTGATTTTTCTTGTCTTCTGCCTCTTGACTCTTCTCTTTCCTAGGTTTTCCTTCTTTTAGGATTTTTCTACCTTACTTAATGGTTGTTATATCATATTGGTGTTGTTTGAGCTGCTTCTGCTTCTTGAGCATTTGCAAACGTAATTATTGCAAACTTTTTCTGATTTTCATTTCTGTTAAATGGTATATATATTGTCTTTGCTCCCTTATTTCTTAGACATCTTAATAAAAGCACTTCTGATGCTCCTTTAGGGATGTCTAATAACTTTGCTGTAAAATGGCTTTGTTTTTTTCTTTGCATATAGTCTTCATTTCCTTCTGTTACTCTTGCTAATTTATTGTTGCCAAGAGGTAATATCCATATGTTGTCCTTTTTTTTCTCACAATCTGCTGCTATGACTGCTAGTGCTTTATATTGTGATCTTTTAATTTGTATTATATGCATATTTCTCATACTTTTGCATATATATTTCAATTTCTTTTCATTGATATCCGATGGTAAGTTCCAAATTGTTAGATATCTTATTGTTTCTGCTTCTTTTAATTCTTCTGTTTGCAGTCTTTCTGCTTCTGTTTTAGCTTTATCTTGCTTTCGTACTTTGCTTTGCTGTGTTTCTTTTTGTTTGGGCTTTTTCTATTTAAGGTCTTCAGATCTTTTACTTTCTTTCTGTTGTTTATTTTTTATTCTATGCTTGTTCATTGCTTCTTCTTGTTCTTTCTTACTCTTCATTTGGTTTCATATTTCAACTGAAATCAGATTAAACCAACCTTCACCTTTTCGCATTATCCGATTAATTGCTTCTTCTCTTCCTCTTTCATAGTCAAATGATACTTCGATCCAACTATTGCCTTTTACAAAGACTTCTTTAATTTTTATAATATGTCTATTTGCATTAAGCATCTATTTTACTATGCCTATTCTTTCTAACTTTGTTCCACCTGAAACATTATAGGCAGGAATTCTTGCTATTACTAGTATTTCATTGTTACATGGTCTGTTGTATAGTGCCCAGATGCTTTGTTCTAATGGCACTTCTATTACATCTTCTTGTAGTATCATTAAGTCTTCTTCTTTGTTTTCTTTCTTTTCTTCTGCTTCTATCAGGCTTGAATTGCATCATGAAGTCTCTTTATTTCTTTTTACCTCCTTTATATCTTGTTTTTGTGCTGCATATCTTTGTTCTTTTTCTGTTATTAACTGTTTCTTACCTGCTTCATATTTTTTGAATTCTTCTTCCGATTCTACCTTTTTTTTGTTTTCTTTTGTTTCAACTATCTCTTCTGGCTATTTTGCGTTTTTTGCTTTTTTTTCTTTCTGCTATTATAAGCTATCCTCTATCTTAAAGCTAAAATCTATCAATTTACTTCTTTTGTCTACCTATGTGATGGCTTTATTCAATATTCTTACTGCTGCTATGTCTGCTACATCTGCTGCGAACAGTAATGCTGTATATCTGTCTATTTTTGTTTCTATAATATCTGTTGTTTCTAGTGTTTTGATAAGCTCTGCATTGTCAACTCTTTGCAGACTTTGTGCTGTTGATCTTTCTAATACCTTTTCTAATAAACTCCCAGGTTTTACTTCATATATGTTACCTCCCATACTAATTGTTGTCATTTTATTTATTAGTTTGTTTGGTGCAGCTGTTGCTATATTACGTATTTACTTTGCTGACTATTTTTGTATATGTGTTTGTTTATTTATCTTACTTGTTTTGTTATACTTTCTGTATAACTTAGTTGATCTGTGCAAAAGAGTCACAAGGATTTCCCAAAATTTACAAAAAATTTTTTGTTTTTAGCAAAAAATTTTATTTTTCTAAGCTTTGTTATTTTTATGCTATTTCTATTTGTATTTTGTTCTATTAGCTAGATGTAATTTTTGTTGCTCTTTCTTTTTACTAAGGGTCTTAGTGTTGCTTCTTAGTGTGTTTTGCAATATTTTTTCTGTTTTGCTTCTTACTAATTTTGGTTGAAGGATTTGCAGAAGAGAGTTGGTGTTAATAATATTAATAGTGCTAATAATACTAATAATATTAATAATGCAAATAGTATTAATAATGCTATTGCTAATAGTGCTAGCTATGCTAGTTCAAGTAATGTAAGTGAAAAGAATTAGTGACTATGCATTTGCTAAATTATTTGTTTGCATCTTTTTGTAATAGTATAATTGTTAATAAAAAATAAAAATTTGCTTTAGTTATGTTATTAGTATAGTCATACATAATAGAAAAATATTTTATAAATTCTATTATTATAGGTTTTGAGCTTATATGATTTTTTATTTAGTTGAAGTTCTAAAACGAAATTATCTTTATTATTATTAATACATTTAGTCTCTTGAGTTTTAGCTTCTGAAATTATAATACATTGCCATATATTGTAGCACTAAATATAATAACTAGTGATAAGACCTCTCAAATTATCAATAATTAATAATTAATTATTAATATTTGGCCAAGTTATTAACTAAAAACTATATAATAATATATAGCTTAGTAAATTGATTTAAAACTATATAAAAACATTACAATAACAAAAAGTCAATTTATCTAAGTGTTGAAAAGCCTGATTTTATTATGATTTTTTTGTATACAATTGTTTAATATGCAGTTTTTAATATAATCACATAGAAATTATTAACAATAATCGAACATATTAATTATTACTAACTATTAATAATTAGTTATTAATTTTTTTATTATTAACTAAAAACTTAAAGATTCTATTACTAATAGTGACCTGTTATTGCAATACTGAATTACTATATCAATATGTGAATTATGTGAAGTCAAATTATATAGCAGATTATGCATTAAGTATAATACATCATATTAGTTGTTAGAGCTAGAGATAAAAATGCCTATTGAAATAGTGACTATTTATTGCATTATTATTCATTGTTTGAAGTATTTTTTTTGATACTTTAAAATTAGTATTTAAATTACTAATTACTAAACAATAATCATATTTTAAAACAATAAGATGTACAATATTACATATATGACTAATTAAATTCTAATATAATATGAATCAAGAATGATACTTTGCAAATAGTCACTATTTCAATAGACATTTTTATTCCTAGCCAGAGCTTAAAATTCTATAATAATTTGCTAATTTGCAGCCTGTTGTTTGCTATGTTTTTCTTGATTCATCTTATTGTTTACTATACTGACCAATTATATTATATATCAAAAATAATATTTTTGAATAGCTAGCATCAATATAGTCTTTTAAGCACTGTTTGGTGTTCAAATTTTTTATGTACACATCAGAATTATTATTTCTAGAGACTATATTGATAAAAAAACTCTAAAACAACATATTATATAAAAAGTATATAATGGCTATTCTAAATTTGTAAAGTATCTCATATAACCAAAATGACAAAATATTATGTTTAATAATTGTAATGCCAAATTTAGTAAATATGTAATACCAGATATGGAGTAATGAAATTACAAAATATATATTATATATATAGAATACCAAGAACTAAGTTTTATTGTATAGCATAATATATAGTATATAGTTATATGGTATTTCAATGCATATGTGTACACAAAATCTTTGATCTAATTAGTTTATAAAGTGGGCAGTTTAAAATGCCCTTAAGTTTCACAGATGGCTGCTTCATATAGCTTGTTGGTTGTAAAAATATCATTTGATTTGATGATTTAATACTATAACTGAATGTTAATAATATTATTTAACTTATTTAAAACATCCCAAACTATGTAATAAATAGCATTATATTATTTTAGCAATAATAGTAAGAAGATGAATATCTTATATAATATTATTCATTATATAGTTTGATAATATTGCTACTAGAAGTATTAGTATGAATTAAACCAGACCTCAAAATATAATAACTAGGACATCCAGAATTATGCAATTTGGCTAATTAATTATATATATATAGATGTAATATAAATTTGATCTATTTTGGTAAATTTTTTTAAAATCTAATTAAAAAATTTTTTTTCATCTTGCTTGTATTTTATGTTTGTTTATAATCTAAACCAGATTCTTATGAAATTAATATTGCAACTACTGAGCAAAATAGATACTACTAAGTAAGATTAGTAGTGTAAATGCTATACATGATATTAGTATATACTACTTGATAATGTCTTGCTGCTTAAGGGTGAAATAATTAGCTTGCTTATATGTGTTATAAATATAACTATAGGTCCTAATTCTTAAAAATTTGAATTAAATTTATATGACTTTATTTTTGTTTACAATTTCTGTTTCTGGTTTTGTATCTTTTACTTTTTTTGTCACTTGAGCATTCTGGATAAGGTTTTTAATCTTGGAAGGATTATTGAACTTTGAGATTATTTGTCTTAAGTAGTAGTAAGCTTTTATTTTCTTGTTGAGGTTATGTTAAGTATGTTCAAAAGTGAATAAGAACTTTAAAATTTAATTAATTTGTTCTTTTTATGTTCTTTCTGAAAAAAAATTAGTTATACTTCAAGTCATTGGCACTAGTGTCTGTTTTAAATTATTTATTATTTGAGTTAGATAGTTAGTATTATTACTTTCTAACTTTGTGATTACTTTATTAAGTGAAGCTCTGATTAGAGAATGTTGTATTTCTTCTAATTGCAGAAATTCATCGATATTGAATTCTACAGAGCTTCAATTACAAAGTTTAAGTTAATAACTTTTTCTGGTTCTTTATCACTTTAAAGAATAATATTTTAGAATAATATATTTAAATAATTTTGAGATGCAAGGTCCTGTTTTCAGATTTGGAGAAAATTGTTTAAAGTGATTATTGTTTTTGGTTGTAGTTTTATAAATTTTATTTTTAGAAAAATTTGTACAATTTAAGGATATTTATATAAATTTCCAAGTACCATAATCTTTAAATAAATTGTAACATTAAAAAAAAATTTGTAATATTATTGTTTTTTCTTTCAGTTTTAGAAATTTCTTTCAGAAATTCCAATTATTTAATAAGAACAAAAGGTTTTCAAGTTTGTTTTTCATAATATTTAGCAAGATGATTACTATTATAGTACTTTTGCAATGTTTTTTTTTTGTCATTACAAAGTTTATAAGCACCATTGTTTAATTTTTCTTGAATAATAAAGGGTCTAGTTCTTTTATCTTCAAATTTAGCTGATCGAGAATATTCTATATTTTTTTTAATTATCCATACTTTGTTATCTATTTTAAATGTTTCATGATGAATTTTGGTATCAATGTATTTTTTCTGTTTCTGTTGTGACTTATTGGTTTTTTCTTTTGCATTATTCTGCAATTTAGATAGCTTGTTAATAAGCTCAAATACTTGATGCAATATGCTATTTTGTAAATTGTATTCTGTTTCTTTATAGGGTTTAACAAATAGTAAAGCTTCAATTAGGAGAATAGCTTGTTATCCATATACAAGCTAAAAGGAAATATATTCAGTTGTAGTATGCTTCTTTGTTTGATAAGCAAGCAGTATAGCAGATATATGTAAGTCTCAGTTATTATCTTTTTTTATTTTAGCAAGTAATTTACATAAAGTTTAGTTAAGACATTTAATTATTCCATTTGTCTATAGGTGGTATTATCAGGAAAAAAAATAGAGAGTTATATATTAATTGGTAACTAAAAGATATATAATAATATAAATTACTTTTGCTAATTTATAATGATTATAATACTAATTGATATATAATAAAAAGAATATAAATCAATATATATCCAAAGCAAATATAATCAATATATAACCTAAATGATTAGAATCATGTTAGGTAATTTAGTAATTATAATTGCTTAGATTATATATCGATTATCATCGATAGATAGCCATAAGCTGATTATAAGCAATATGTACTGCTATACTTATAATATTAGAATTAATATATACAAATTATTATATTAAATATTACAGTGATTCATTTTTATATTTATTAACTTAAAGTAAATAAAATTTATAAATTTAAATTAGATACAATTTATTTTATACATATGAGATACATTTTGCATGCAATATATTAAAAATTACAAAAAATAAACAATCTACTAATAGATTCCAAACAATTCATTTTGTGCATTCTGCAAAAGAATTAAAAAATTATTTCAGGACAGGAGAGTTGTATTGAGGTCAGATTTAGTGTTGGAATTGGCCTGTATTGATTGTGTTTGTGTTGATTGTTCAGCTTTTTAAGAGCCTAAAGCAAGCTCATTATTAATGATTATGTTGGCTGATTCTTGATTAGGACTGCTGTTTTCAAAGTTATTCTAGTATAATAAAGGTTAATATTTATTTTGTAGTTACAATTGATATGTTACAAATACTTTTGCTACAGACAATATTTTTCGATTAGAAATTCAATATAATATTACATATAGCTAGTATGAAGGCATAATGATAGTTTGTGAAAGTAGGAACAGCAGCCATGCTAAATGCAATTCTTGCAATAATTGCAATCAAAAAAACACCTTTATTATCTTGCTTATAAAGCACACAATAGCAATCATACACTTTTTGGCTTTGCTTCTATCTTACTATATCCTTAGCTGCAAAAATGTAAAAACAAAAGTACTCAAAATATAAAGGGAGTCAATAGAAAAGAGACAAATCATTTTTAGTAAAATTTTTTTAATTTTTAAATTTAAATAACTCAACAACTATTTAATTAAATCTGCTAAAAATTTTTTATTTTAATTTTGAAATTATATAGAATTAAAATAAAAAAAATTATTAAATTTAATAAAATAGTTGTTAAAATATTTAAGCTTAAAGTCAAGAAAACTTTTACTTAGAAAAAATTTGTTCCTTTTCTATTGACTTCCTTCTATATGCCAAAAAAAAAGTACTTAGAATATGCTAAAAAAAAAAGCACTCAAAATATGCCCTTGTTTTCTATAATACTTATATCCCACACTTTGAGTGAAAGATCCTTGTCTTGAATGCCTTGAGTGCCTTGAACATTTCTGTACTACATTTCATTTCTTAGATCTTAAAAATTATTACTTAACTGCTTAATTAGAAAGTATATTTGGCAGTTTTGAGTGAAAAGACATTCTTGGTCCTCAGCTTCACAGTGACAATAACTTAAATGAGCTCAAAAAGGTAACAAAAAAAAAACTTTCAAAAAAAAAAAAAATTAGATCAAAAGATCAACATTCAAAAATCAAAAAAAAAAAACTTTTTATATTATTATGATTATATGAATGTTTTTAATTAGAAGATTGATGATCAGGCAATGCTGATCTTTCATGTGTTTGCTGTAGCTATGACAATGATAATTGTGATGCACAATGTGAAGTAGGTTGAGAAAACAATAGTAGTCTAGAATAAGTTTGCTAGACAAATTGTCTGAAAGGTAATGGTTGCCTAGAAAAAGTTTGTTAGATGGATTGTTTAGATTGTCTGAATTGTCTTAATTGGGTTGAAAGAAATGATTGACATTGCTTACTTCTACCACTTATTACAAAAAAGTATTATATACACTTCTTATAGATCTAGTGAATTTGTCAGAATTAGAATTATTGTTATAAGATGGTTAAGATGATTGATGAGAACCAGTGATATTATTTGAATTATAATAAGAATAGGTTGTATTGGTAAAGATAGCTGGATAAGAAGTGAGTAGGTTGTTATTAGAATTATTTTCTATTTTCAAAATTTTTAAAAAGTTATCTTTCAGATGCTAAAATAATTAGACTTATATATTTAAAAAAAAAGCTTTAAACAATTAGTAATAAAAATAATATCTAATAATATTAATCATTGTATGAAATTAATAAAGAAAGTATACTTATCTTATTTGTGTTTTTGTCATTGCACTTGTCATAACAATTGCTAAGATTTAATATGTATATATGTATAATTTTTTGCTAAGATTTTTAAATTTGAAATATCATTAACAATATAATATAAAGTTTATTTTTATGTCATTTAATTAATTGTTATGTTTTGTTATTTATATAAAAAAATTGATTAATATCAATTTATATCAATGTATAACAATTTTATTATTTATTAATAATATTTATTTTCTTTAAACTTCTTTATATTACTATAATACATATTGGACTTTCTCTTAATACATCATTTTTAATTTATCACTTTCTACTAATATCTTTTTTCATTTTTTTTATTTTTATCTAAAATGCATTGGAAATGTGAGCATTGTAAATAAAAAATTTTAAAGTCATTTGCTTTATCACAATATGTCTCACAAAAACACCCTTATAACCAAGCTTTTACAAGTCAAACTGTTTTGAATAAGCAGTTAAATGATGTTTAGAATGTTCTAAAATATAGCTTTAGTTATTATAATTCTTTTACAGATTCTGAAGTATGTAATTAGATTACTAATTTAGATATAATCATATATAATGGTTGTCTTTGTTTAGAGTGAAAATATTTCGATTTCATCTCAATCTGAATCAAGTTTGAATGACTTTTCTTTTATGAAAATAGAACCACTTTTAACAAATAATATGATTTTTTCATAGAAAATGAAATACTTCAAAACATGTTCAATAAAAGTAATTATATAGATGTTCTAATAGATGATGTTTTATCTAAAGCTTTAGAAAGTGATCTTGATAACTATAAAGAGGCTTTATTTGATAATGCTTTTAATAACTTACATTATTTACAAATCATTGAGTAGCCTAATAATGCATATTATAAATTTATAGAAATAATTAATATATATCAACTTTCAAATTCAGCAGGTAAAAAACAATGCATATCATATATCTATGAAATTAATTAATATATATCAACTTTCAAATTCGGTAAGTGATACTATTATAAAGCTCTTTAACAATTTTTCAAATTTGGATATTTTGTCACTTCTGTTATTAACAAAGGCTGAAAAGAAATTTCTTAATAATACTACTATTTCTTATATAATGTTTAAAGAAATTTCTATATTAATGTTTCAAAACATAGAATATACATTTTACTATTAATCATTAATTAAGACTATTAAGTCTTTATTAATAATTGATAGTATTAATTAGTTACTAGTTCTTCAATATGATGATAAAAAAAAAGTAAATAATAATATAGAGCATTGAATTTTTAAAGAACAATACAATAGTAATTAGTAGAAGTGAGAAGAGTCGATATTATTTGTTGAGCAATAATTGCTATTGCTTATTCTTTATTCTGATGTAACAATTCTGAACTATATAGTTAAATCTTTTGGACATCCTATATTTTTATCACTTGGCAATATTTCAAATTATCAAAAGAATAAACCAGAATTCAAAACATTAGTTGAATTTCTTCTAATTATGAAAACCAAAAATAATAAAACAAGAGATTCTAATAATTTTTGAAAAATGCAATGAGAACTCTTTTACAAGTGTATATCAATTCTTCTCAAGCCTATTGTTAATGAGCCAGAGCTTCACTTCATTATATGTAGAAATATAATAATCTTTATTTCATGAATATCATTTATTATTTTTAATATGCTTGAAGCTAATAAGTTTGCCAATATGTATTAATCGTCTTCTGCAAAACAGCTATGTAAAAAATGCTTAGTATTAAATAATAACTTGAATAATACTAATTTAACAAACATAATTCTAAGAACTCCAATAACTATGAAGCAAGCAATAGATAGTAATAATAATTATTGTTATTCAATACATTCTAAAAAAATGCATTTTGAAATATAAGATATAAATTTTAGTTTATTGTTATTATATTTACTGTATAAATAATATAAATTGTTATAAATAACAAACTTTAGAAACTTCAATATATATAATGCCATTATATCTAATCAAATGCATATTTTGAATTTTGGTCTCTTTAAGTACATGCTAAAATTTACCAAAAAACTTTTATATAAGCAATGTGAGAGCTAAATACTTCTAACCTTTAAATAGTGATTATCTATGATTCCTCAATATCATAGGCTTAAAATAATAAAGAACATATTAAATATGACTCACATGATGGCTGATAAATTGCGAAATATAATGAAAATAATAATTTTCACTCTTAATAACCTATATAAGAATTATAGAAGGCTAGAAATTAGTAATAAATAACTATGCCAAGTTTATTACAAATTTCTTTAAATGTATATTGCTAGCTATAAAGAATTATTTACTTATGATTCATGTAATCTGCTTTAGATATAGAATGAAAAATATCTTTTTAATAAATTCTGATTACTAATAATTAACTTCATAGACTTCTATTATGAATTGGGCAAAAGATTTTGTTAGAATATTCTCAAAGTGGCCTTTAATTACCTAAGCTTTATGCTTGGTGCTATTATATGATACCTGCAATTCAAGAATATAGATCAATAAATAGTATAACTATAAAAACTTATGAAACTCTTCATAAGAATTATGTAAAAAGACCTTATCGCATATCAAACAAAAAAGATTATATGAAACAAATATTAAGGATGATATGTTTATAAATCTAGTAACTAATTATTATCTATTACTATGCATTAGTTAAATTATATTTTAATAAATAATATATTGTAATATATAACAAAGTAATAATTTAATTACTAGATAATATATATATTTAAACATATTTGCTAGTAAATATATTTAAATACATATATTATCTAGTAATTA
>CAJVQA010009980.1:0-11698 GCA_910591915.1 Cetraspora pellucida | reverse complement strand
GGTCTAAATTAGATGGGTTTTATATATTATAATTTTGTAATAATTTATATATGCCCACCTATACTAAAGGAGATCCTACAGTTAGTTTATATTTTAATTAATAATAATAAATTAATTTTGCTTATATAATATAATAATTATATAGCAATTATATATATATTATAATTAGTTTTAATAACTTGTCTAGTAGGTTGTTTAATTGTTATTTTTTTTATATTAAGATAAATGTTTATAATTCAAGATTTTATTAATAATACATTTAGTTAATAATTGTTTTACAATTACAGAAAGCAATTATAAAAAGAGTATACAACTAATTATTTGTATAACTTTAGTTATTGTCTAATTTAAATAGTTCATTTAAAGATTCTATACTAGTTGTCATATTTGAAACATGCTTATAAGTTTTCTATTTAAATATTCTAGTTTTTGTATTCATTTGCTTATCTATACTTATTAACAACTTTGATCAATACTAGTAAAAATATGCTATAGTTACTAAGTCTTTAAGGCAGTTTATTTATATAAGAAACCTTTAACCTTGTATTAAACATTTTATAATCTTCTATATTTTATTCTTACAACTAACTAGATTATATTATAACTAAAACCAATATTTGCAATCAAGCTATATTATTAAACTATTATACTCTTATAAAGTTTATCTTAACTTTAGTAATATATTCTTATTACTTTAATATTGAATTTAAATTCTATCAAACATTCAGTTCAGATAGCCTAAAAAGATAGATACAACTATACTTTTAATTTATATATTTTTTAATATATAATATTTTTTTCTAAAACTCTTTAAAATTTCAGTGACCTGGTTAATTACAATAATTTTTTTTTAAAGATTAGCATATTATTTAGTTTAATAAGTTTTAGTTTTGTTTTTTAGATCTAGTTTTTATAATAGTATTATCAAAAGTTTAAGCTATCTCTCTATTTGGGTTTTTCAAATAAACTTCTGTTTTTCTGATTTCTAAGATTTATATAGTTACAAAAACTTAGTACAGATTCATATTGTTTAATATTAGTTTGTGTTTCTTTATACAAAATACAACTGTTATACAAATGCTATATAACTTTCTAGCTATGTTAGTATAACACAAATAACAGATATTTGATCTCAACTAATAACAAAAAACAGGTAACTATAATATAAAAAAAATTTTAAAATTTTATTAATACTAGGATTTAAACTTTAGATTTGCTACTTGAAGGTTAACAACATAATTATTTCATTATATTACTATATCTTATTATTATTTTTTATATTGTAAAATATATTAATTATTATATAAGTTATTATATATTAGTTAAGATACATAATGGAGTTATAATTGGTTACTAATTTGTTAGCTGCTATATGCAAATACTTTATAAAAAGTAACTATATATTAATAAAATTAAATTAGATTAAGTAATAAATGCCAGACATTCTTCCTACTGATCACTTGTATACAAAATTGTAGAAAAGCATTTTAAAAGTTTACCAGAAAACAAAAAAGATAAAGCTTGTAAAGAAGGTATAACAAAGAGAAAAGTAGGAAATTAGAAGACCTAGTAAAGAAGATAGAGAAAAAAATATCTCAGTTGACATTTTGGAAAGAAAATTTTGGAGAATCCTCTGTAACTTAGAAATACAGATCTGCAGATCACAGCAACATGTAAATAAACAAACAAAACAAACATGTGTAGTGAAAGATATGCAAACAAATTCAATTTAGATAGTGTTAGATATAAAGTATAGAAAGCTCTAGAACAACAAGTAACAAATAAGAGCCAATAATAATTAGGCTAAACATAAGTAGCACATAAAATTGAAAAGAAGTCTAATGTTAATATATATCAGAAAAGCATATTGGGCAGTAAATAGTATACATAACAAGGTGTTTTTTAATCAAGCTAGTAAATATTTGTGACACTAGACAGAGAAAATGAAATAGTAATTATGCTAATAGAACAAGATGCATAAAAGTTTGCTTTGTTACACATAACTAAAGAAATAATTAAAAAAGCAGAAGATGAGCAGTCAGAAAAGAAGATCAATATCATTAAACAAAACAAAAACAATATAATACAAGAATCTACAACAAAATACATGCAAAACAAGAGAGAAGAGATTTAATAACAGTTGACAAACTTGAACTAAAAACAAGAAAAAACATACAAAATACTACAGAAAAAGAAAACAAAAAGTAAAAAAATTGTTAAAAAAGAAGTGCAAAACAATGTAAAAAGTGTACAAAGAGAAGTAAGCATAAAGGTAAGTCAGATAAGCAATAATTAAGAAAAAGAAAATTCATCTAGCCAAAAAAAAATATAGAAAAACAAAAAAAAAAACAAAAACAAAAAAATATTAAACTAGAATTCAAAAAAAAAATTGACATAATAGGATAACCTTTTGAAGAGAGCATATGGACCCTAAGCAAAAGAAATTGCAATCAAAACAACAGTTTACTTGCAAATATACCAGCACACAATGTACTAGAAAAAACAAAAAAAAAATGTATGAAATTTATCAGATGGTCTTTAAGAAATAATATATATGTTAAAGATGTTAAAGAAGTCTTTAAAAGAGAAAACCTATAGGTATAAGTTGACTTTGACTGTGAATATGACAGAAATAAAACAATACAAAGAATCAGCAAAAAGGAGAATGACTAATATAGAATGATACCAGAAGACAAAAAGATACTATAAAGAAACAAATACAATATAAGGAAAGAAGTCAAAAAAGAAATAGCGGCAAATTAAAAACTAAAGAAGAAGAATTCGAATGAGAAAAAAATAAAATTAAGACAAATAAAAACCAACACAAAACAAATAAAGAATCAGAAAAAAACAAATTATTTAATAATTTGAAACTTGCCTGCAAATATAAACAAAAGAGAATTAGAATATATCTGTAGAAGATTTAGAAAAGTCTATATAGTAAGAATTAAGAAATCCAAATATAAAGCTCTAGCAGTAGTCAAGATAGAGAAAACATATAAAAATATTCTATAGACTATACCAATAAACAATAATAAACTAGTACAAGTAGCCAAAGGAATAAAAAACTATAAAGCAAGAAAAGAACAAAAAGAATATACAACAAAACCAACAGAATTATCAGAAAATGTCTTAGAAGTCCTACTGCTATGAAGGTTAAAAAACAAAGAAGTTAAATTAGTTTACATTTCACCAAATAGAAATGAAAACCAAAAAAAATAGCAATAGTTATGTTTGCAACAGAAAGAGATATGAAAGCTGCTCAAACAAAACTGATTATGTATAATAACTTTTGAGTTTATTGGATAAATGAAGAAAAAAGAAAGACAAAAAAAAGAGAAAGTCTTAAAGTAGAAAGAGAAAGAAGCTAAGATAGATATAATCATACTTTATATGCAGAAGAGAATAGAAGCAGCAAAGAAAAACAAAGAAATAGGACCTATACAAAAAAGTACAAAAACAAAAATAGTATAAGTCAAAAGAATATTCTACTAAACAATAGAAGCAGGTCTCAAAGCCAAAATAAAGAAAACTAAACAAAAGACATAAAGATAAGAAAAGAAAAAATAGAAGACTTTGAGAAAAGATCAGAAGAATTCAAAATGCATAAACAAGAAAGAGAAACACATAAAAAACTTCTTGAAACAAATTTGAAAAAGATTAAAAAGGTTAGAAGAGACAAGAGATATAGCTAAAAAGGATCTAGCTAACTGCTCTTAAGGACACTCTAGTTGAACTTATAAATATAGAAGAAGAGATCAGAGATTTTTTGTATAGTAAAAGAAGAACTTTTGAAGAAAGAAGTAAAGAAAAATCTCCTAATTTAAAAGAAGTAAAGAGAAAAAAAGAAAAAGAAAAAGTGAAAAACACAGATACAAAATACAAGCAGTTAAAAGAGAAATAGGAAAAAGAAAAAAAATAAATAAAAATTGCATGTTACAATGTTAATAGACTCAAGACCAGAGGTTGAAAATTAGAAAACCTGCTGGGCTAGATAGAAAAAGAAGAAATAGCATTTTTGGAAATTACAGAAATGAATATTACAAAAAAAAAAAGAGAAAATCTTAGTATACAACCTTAATACAAAATTTAAAGGTTACTGGACAAGAAAAAAGGATTAAATATTGGGATTTTAATAGATGAAACTTGTGAGAAACATGTTGGAGTAGTTAAAAGACTTAGTGAATTCATGATAGAAGTAAAGCTATACTTCAAACAACTAGTACTGATATTGGTAAGAGTGTACATTCTACCAAATGACAAGCCAATCAGTAAGAAAATATAGCAAAAAATTGTAAAGATAATAACAAGAAAAAGCATACAAAAGTAATCATACTTAGAGATTTCAATTATACAGTTGACAACATATTAGACAGATTGCACTCACAAACAACAAAATATAAAAATTGCCAATTTTTAATTGACTCAAAAGGCAGAATTTCATAGACTCTTTTAGAAATCTGCATTCAACAAAGAGAGTATACACATAGTCAATCAAGAAGCAATAACAATAATTAACTATATTTGGTTGTTAGAAACAATTGTAACTGGTTTTCAAGAAGCCAATATAGAGGAATCAGAAGGTATAACAGGCAGTGACCACAAGATATTAACAATAATTATATAGTTAGAACATATAATTACAAAATAGAACTATGTAGAAATCAAACATAAAGATCAGATAAGAACAATATATTTGTATAAGAAAGCAAAACAAGAAGACTAGAAAGAATATGCTAAAGAATTTCAAGCACAATTAGAGTGGAAAACAGTACTGAAACAATTAGAAGAAGATAGAAAAAGTAGTTTGTATAGTACAAATATGCTAGACTATATATAAAATGCAATAGAAGAAGCTATAATAAAAGTGATAAATAAAAAAATTCACAAAAAAAAGATATTCAACACAAAAGCAAACAGAAAACATCATCAAAAAAAACTACAGCAGTATAGGCACATAATTGAACTACAACAAATAATCAAAAAAGCAAAAATAAGAAGGAACCAAGAGACAAAGAAAGAGAAAAAAAAAGAGATAAACAAGAAACTTATAAAAATTGATAAAGAAATAGAAGTAGTGTTACTAAAACTACATAAACAATAGTTAGAAGCTTGAATAGATGACATAAAAGGCTGGCAAAGAATTTTGAAAGATAGAAGAAAAGAAAAGTAAAAACAAATCTAAAGAAAACAGATAAAAGAAAATATAAATAAAAGATGTAAGATAATAAAAACCAATCAAAGATGAATAATTACTAGCCTCTTGAACAAACTATACAAAAAGATAGTTTTGAACAGATTTATAACTTAAAGCAAAGATAAAACCAGTCTAATAACAGAATCTAAGACTGTTTTAGATAATCTGGCAAACCATTTTGAAAATTAATTCAGAAAGTGAAAAACCAAATTAGAAGAAATACCTGAGGAATAGATAGAAGTGTACAACTCAAAAGAATAGATCAAGGAGTCCTAGTACAAAAAGTTAAAAAAAAAGGTAAAAGAAAAAAAATAAAAAGACATATTAAGAGAATTCAAAGCTAATACAGCTCCAGGAATTTCAGACATAAGCTATACTTTAATAAAATGAATAAAAAAAAATTACAGAAAATCTTCAGAGCCTTCACAAATCTGGTTTTAGAAACAAGAGAAATGCCAAAAAAGTGAAAAATAGCACAAGTCTATCTAATCTCAAAAAATATAAACTAAAAATATAATCTGAGCAATATTAGACCATAGCATTAATTAAGACCTTTAGAAAGTTAGTTACAAAGGTAGTAACAAGAAGACTAACCAAAATATTTATAAAAAAAAAAATACTAAAAGGACCAAATTATGCAAAATTGTCTAGCAACTTTACAAAGCAACTAATATATATTCTAAATATGATAATGAAAGAAGCATAAAAAAAAAATAAAAAAACATAAATACTTCTGCAAAACATGAAGAAGGCATTTGACTCAGTTCTATTGAAAAGCTTGAAATGAGCTCTTAGAAGAGTCAAAGCATTACAAAAAACAATAAAATATATTATCAACTTCTTCTGTAAATGTTAACTTAAGATGATTACAGCTTATGGCCTAACAAAAGAAATAATAGTGAAAGATGATATAAATTAAGAAGAAATAATTTTTCTACTAGTCTGGTGGCTTTTCTATGACTCACTGTTAGAAAGAATTCAAGAAGATAAATCACTAAGTTATAAAGTAGAGCAAGAAATACTAAAAATACAGATATTAATTATATTACAAAACATAAGCAAATAGTGATTGCTTATACAAATGATATTACATGGATTGCTAATAGCAAAGAGCAACTGCTAAGAGTTTTTGAAATTGCAGAAAAGTTCTTTAAAGTGAATAATATTGAAATAAATAAAGTGAAGTCAAAGCTCATATTAATAAATTCTAGACTGAAAAAGGAAGATAAAAAAATTCTATATAGACAGAGTAGAATAACAGAAAAACTAAAAAACAAAATTGTAAGATCATTAGAAATTTGGCTAAACAGCAGAATGAAAAAGTTACTAGTTTGCAAAAAAGCAAAATAAATAGTTAGCCAAACAGTCAAAGACCTCAGATATAAAAAAATAACAATGAGTCAGATTGTATACATAAATAATACAGTAATAATTCCAAAATTGGGATATCTTTTGCAATTAACAAGAATATCAGAAAAGATAATTGACAAGATCTATTAGCTGATAATATGTTTGGCAAAACATAAGTGCAATATAATGAAAACAACAAATAATTGTATAATTAAATACAAAGATTTAAGAAACTGTAAACTATTAAGTTAAGAGATAGCAACAAAGCAAATAAGCAGTTTATTTGTAAGACTTAATAGAAAAGACTTTTTTTAAAAAAAAATATTAACAGTGAGGATAGAAAAGACATTTTAGGTAATCTAACAAAGCTTAGAATAGCTTAAAAATGTCAAAAAACAGGCTTAACAAAAG
This sequence comes from Cetraspora pellucida, assembly GCA_910591915.1. Lineage (NCBI taxonomy): Eukaryota > Fungi > Glomeromycota > Glomeromycetes > Diversisporales > Gigasporaceae > Cetraspora > Cetraspora pellucida. The sequence goes on along the minus strand of CAJVQA010009980.1, from coordinate 4,740 downwards.
ACATTTGAGACTTTAAAAAAAGATTAGAAGAAATGAAGTATTGAAAACACAACTTAGCTTGTCAGACAATAGTTAAAACAAAAAAGATAAAAATAAACATTAGAGCAGAAAATCATCTATAGAAAGTATATAGTTATGGAATATATATAAGAAACTTAGTTAGAGTTAAATTATAAACAGCAAGTAGAAGCATAATAAATAAATAGAGTTTAATATATTTGAACCAACTCATAGATATAAAAGAAGAGAACCTAATCACATAAAGACAGTTCAAAGTTTTCTAGAGCTGTCATATAAAGAAAAAAAGCCAAATGGTTCAGTAAAATATAAAAAAAAAATTAAAAACACAGACAAGTAGAGAAATATATAATCAATACAAAATTAGTAGTCACAACACACAGGCACTGATGATTAATTAGACAATGATATCAGAAGACAAAAGAAAGAAAGAGTAAATTGTACATAGACCAATGCATAATTAGCAACTTAGTAAGATATCTAAAAAAAAAAAAAAGATCTTTGCTGAGTACTAACTATTACAAAAAGTAGAAGGCAAGGCATATACCAAGATGAGTAAATGCAAAAGGTGTAAGAACAGAATAGAACAAATGACAGATAATTATAAAAAGTGAATAAGATAAAATAATAACATAAAGGCAGTTTCAGAAGTATTAGTAGAGAAAAACAGCAACAAGAATAATACAACATTAGAACAAATATTAAAAAACAGAACAATAAAAGAATAAAGAAAAGAAGAAAGCAGTCTAATCAAGCTAAAACAAGTAAAAGAACTAAAAACAAAATTAATCAAGAAATAAAAATTTAGTAATAAAGTTACAAATTACTTAATAGAAGTTCTAACAAGAAACAAAAAGAGAAACAAAGACAAATATATTCTTTATACAGATGGAGCATTATATAAAGAGAAAGGAAAAAATAGTATAGGAAGGATGGGCATTGGTTGGGTACAGATTAGTAACAGAGAAAACTAACCAGAAGAAGAAATGACACTAGAACTCAAAGGTTGGCTCTCAGTAACAATCGCAAAATTAAAACAATATAGTTAGCAATTTTAACTGTACTAGAAAGAAAGTGTATAGAAATACACACAGATAGCCTTGCTGCATTAAGGCATATTAACAGAGCAATTCAAGAGATAAAAGATGACAAAGTTTTGAAAAAAAAAATTGCAAAGTGAATAATAAATATTGTAGGTTTACTCAAAAGCAAAAACAATAGAATAGAACTAATTAAGGTTAAAAGTCATAGCAACAATAAATAAAATAACAGAGCAGATTTATTTGCAAAAAAAGAAGTAATGTATGAAAGAACAATATTTACAAGAAGATCAAGTGTGACAAAATAGAGTACTACTTAGAATGGAAAAACAGAAAAGTTAATATACTAGCAAGACTTTTTTGCAAAATAGTTACAAATGCCAGAATTGAAGCTAGTTAGAGATAAACAAATCTAATTCAAGTACTAGAGGCAGAAACTAAGAACACTTGATATAATTGGTCAAGCTTTTAAAAAGAGATAAATAGAACAAAGAGTGTATATTGCATAATAAGAAAACTTAATACAAGATGAGCAATAGTAATTAAATAAATAATGAATAGCCTACTGACTGCCAAGTATGTCAAAAAGATGAAAAAGAAACTCAAGCATACTTAGCAAGCTGATTGGACAAAAAAGCTTGTAGAAGAGAATCCAAAAAGTAGCAACAGCAACAGCATAGAATAGCTTTAAAGAAAATAAAAAAGCTAGAATCCTACCTCTAGTACTATATGAGGTACTATTTAGAAAAACAGAAGCAAGTAAGTTACTAATAGAATAGCTTTAATAAAAGGGCTAACAATATATAAGGTTAAAAAAAGGATCAGTCAGATTCTAGATAGACAGGTAATATAAAAATAAATAGATATAGTAACAAGAACAGTATAAAATACATTCTATGACCAAGTATGAAGAGTTTATTGTAAAAAAGTACAAGAATAAAAAAAAAATTAATATAACAAGCAAAATAAAAAAAGGTGCTCGAACTAAAAAAAGATTGAAAAAAAGAACAAAAAAAAATAAGGCAGTAAAAAAAGAAAAAGAAAGCATAAAAAATGAACCAAATGAGGAAAGAAGCTTGAAAGACAATTGATATACTTGTTATAGTAAGAGGAAGACCTTTCTGATATGGCTTTAAGTAGTTAGATAAGCAGTTTATCTTTAACTAAGATAATGTAACAGGTTGCACTTAGGTACCAATAAGATGACCGAGTAATGCTAGACTTAAGTATTGAGAAATTCTATATAATTATAAATATATATAGTTTTAAGAATTTTAATAAAGTATTAGTGTGACTGCTTAAGATTAAAAAAAATAAAAATAAAAATAAAAATAAAAATAAAAATAAAAAAATAAATACCAGATAAACCAGTATAAATAAGAGTATTATTTGTATACTAGAATCAAATTATTAATAATTTTGTTGTATTTTGCAACAATTAATAAAAGTTTATATAAATTTGTATATTGCTATTGTATAAGTATATGCAAATAGTGGAGTGTGGTGACCTAGTGAAGTGGTCAGGTTGTCAACCCCCAAGTGGCAGGTCCAGAGTTCAAATCTCAGTGTTAATAGAAAATTTAAAAATCCTTTCTGTGTTATGATTAACTGTTTCTTGCAATTAATTGTAATAAGACATCTGTTACTTATGTTATATTAGCATGACTGGCAGGTCACATGCCATTTGTATAACAGTCACATAACATTGTCCTTTGGAACAAGTTCTGTGGTTACACAAAGAAATCCAAACTGGTATCGAGTAGTGCAAACTTACAATAAGTCCTTATAACTATATAAATCATAAGAACCAAATGAAATAAGACAGAAGCCTACTTAGAAGACCTGAGTAGAGAGGTAACCCAAACTTTTGATAGTGCTATTGTAAAGACTAGACCTATGAAACAGAGCTAGAACTTGTGAAACTAGGCAAAGAGCCAGTCTTTAAGGAAGAGCCGAATTAAATCAACCAGACTACCAGAATTCGTTCTAAAGGAAAAGGTTACATGCTGGCAAACATATAAACCAAAAGTGTATAGTTATGACCTGCCTTTCTAGATTATCTGGTTTGAGAGCTTGGTGGAACTTGAATTGAATACCAAAGTAGTAGGGATATGTTGTGAAGTCAGTATCAAGGCTGGAATAAACTCTACAAAGACATAGTAGTTTAATAATACACCCTAACTATCAGTATTGGTCTCAGCTATAATGATATCAGATTAGCTGTAAGAATAGGATACAGAAGATTTTAGAAGATTTAGTACAAGGTCAAAGGTTCTTAATATAAGTGAACTGCTTTAAAGACTTAGTGGCCATGATATATTTTTACTGGCATTGGCTAGGATCATTGGTAGACAGAAGTAGGTAAGTGGATATGAAAACTATAATAGTTAAATAGAGAATCTACAAGCAGGTTTCAGGTATGGCAGCTAGTATAGAACCTTTGGACAGACTACTTATATTAGACAATAACTAAAGTTGTACAAGTGGCAAGTTGTATACTCTTTTTATGATTGCCTTTTGTGGTTGTAAAGCATCTATTAGCCAAATATATTACTAATAAAATCCTAAGTTACAAGTACTTACCTTAATATTTAAAAAAAAAAGTATATGCAAATAGAGAGGTATGGCAACCTAGTGAAGTAAATAGGTTATTAACTTCCAAGTGGCAGGTCTAAAGTTCAAATCCCAGTAACAGTGAAAATTTGCAATTCTTTCTATATTACAATTAACTGTCTTCTGTAATTGGTTAAAATAAGACACTTATAATTCATATCATATCAGCATGACTGAAGGTTTAGATATTCATGCAATATTGTATGAAGGAATATAAACTAGTACTAGGTGGTGTGAACTTAAGATAAGTCCTTAGATCATATAAATTATGAAAGTCAGATAGAAAGATAGAAGCCTACTTGAAAGACCCGAATAGAGAGATAACTCAAACCTTTAATAGTACTACTATAAAGACTAGACTTATGAAATAGAGCTAGAACTTATAAAACTAGAAACAAAGCCAGCCTTTGAGGAGAGGCTAAATGGAACCAACCAGACTGCCAAAACCTATTCTGAAGAAAAAAGTTACATGCTAGCAAACATATAAATCAGAAGTGTATAGTTATGATCTGTTTTTCTAGGCTATCTGATTTGAAAGCTTAATAAAACTTGAATTGAATACCAAAGTAGTAAAGATATATTGTGAAGTTAATATCAGAGCTGGAGTGAACTTTACAAGAACATAGCAGTTTAATGATATGCCCTGACTACCAGTATTGGTTTTAGCTATAGTAATACCAGATCAGCTATAAAAATAAAATACAAAAGATTCTAAAAGGTTTAGTACAAAGTCAAAGATTCTTTATGTAAGTGAACTGCTTTAAAAACTTAGTAGTCATGATATATTTTTACTGGCATCAGCTAGGATCATTAGTAAGCAAAGATAGATAAGTAGATATGAAAACTAAAATGGTTAAATAGGGAACTTACAGGCAGGTTTCAGATATAGCAACTAGTGTAAAAGCTTTGAGTAAACTACTTAAATTAGACAATAACTAAAGTTGTACAAGTGACTAATTGTACACTCTTTTCATAATTGCCTCTTGTGGTTATAATGCAACTATTAGCCAAATATACTATCAATAAAATTCTGGGTCACAAGTACTTACCTTAATATTTAAAAAAAAAA
>CAJVQA010009979.1:0-11698 GCA_910591915.1 Cetraspora pellucida | reverse complement strand
TGTTTGGTATTTTAAAGAAAGCTATATTATTATAAGAAACTTATAGTACTATTTCCAAGTTTTTGTTAATTTTGTTTGTTTTGATGATCTACGAAAAAGAGTGTTTGGATAAAAGACCTACTGAACTACAATATTTTTTTTGTTTATTAAAGTGTTATTGGTTTTGCTCTGTTTTTTTTAATCTTATCTAAGTCTTTGGATTATCTTGTTTATAAACTGTAAGCTCAAGACTAAAAGTAGTTGTTAGTTTCTAAAAACTTATTTACTTTATAATTTTCTATATATATTTTTTATTAATTATTTATTTACTTAGTATTTTGTAATTTATAAAAAAAAGTTCTATTTTTTTTTATTTAATTAAAACTTTTCAATTTATTTATATAAACTATTATAATAATTAAATTTTTTCTTCATTATTAAATTATTTTTTCTTGATATATTTAATAAAGTTTTATATAATTTAGCACATGTGCATTGTAATACATCTATTTGATTAACTAATCAAATTGTAAGATTAAATATAACATGAAGTTGAAAAAATACTAATTTTCTAAAAATTGTTTGTAGCTTAAAATTTTGTTTATAAAACTACTTTTTGTATTCTAATAAAAAAAATTTCTTGCAAAATTTTGATATAAAAAATATTTTTACTATTACTTAATTCTGACCTATCTTAACACTGCTCTTACTTTAAATTAATGTATTAATTTGTTTATTTAGATTTCATATTGCATTTGATTTTATGTATGCATTATAATACATATGCATAAAATAATAAAAATCTTTAATAAATTACATTAATATAATTAATTATCAAAATATTCATATCAAGAAATTGATTATTATACTTGCTTTTATGTAAAATCTTAACAAAGTATTTATATTACATTATTAAGCCTAATACTATCAAACTAAATTTAAAAAAATTTTTTTTAAATTCTACAAACTTATATAATTTTAAAAAATAAGTTTATTAAATTTAACTTAATAGTTATTAAAATATCTTTGTTTAAAGTTTGAAAAATTTTTAATATAGTTCTTATTTTTAATAGATATTTTGAAATTTTTTTAAAACTTTAAATAAAGATATTTTGAAAATATTAGATTAAATTTAATGAATTTTTTCTTTTAAATTTTACAGATTTATAAAAAATTTATTGAATTTAACTTGATTATTATCAAATATTTTTATTTAAAGTTTAAAAAAAAATTTTATTATAACTTTAATTTTAATAGATATTTTAAAAGTTTTTGAAATTTTAAATAAAGATATCTTAGTTAAATTTGATTAATTTTTTTTTTTAAATTTTATAAATTTATAGAATTCAAAAAAAAACTTTATTAAATTTAATTTGATGATTATTAAGATATCTTTATTTACAATTTAAAAAAATTAAATAATTTTAAAAAAAAATATAAATATCAAAAATAAGAATTAAGTATAATAATTACAATTACAAAAATATTAATTTATATAAATTAATATTTTTTATAGAATATGATAACTTAGTAAAATGAATAAGTTGTCAACCTTTCAAATAGTAGATTATAAGTTCAAAACCTACTGATAGCAAAAATTTGAATAATCATTTATATAATACTTATATATTATAACAACAACTTTTCTATCAATTAATTAAGATAAGATATTTATAATTATAATTACATCAATATAACTGACAGATTATAAGATATTTGTGTAACTAAAGTTATATAAAAAAAATACAAACTGGTATCAGACAATACAAACTTAAAATAAGTTTTTGTAATTGTGTAAATCTATAGAACTAGAAAAACTAAAACCTATTTGAGAAAACTTAAATAGAAAAATAACATAGATCTTTAACAGTACCACTGTAAAAACTAGACCTAAGAAACAGATATCAATGTGAAGAAACTAAACAGACAAGAATCTCAAGATAAGAAGTACTAACCAGATCATCAAAACTAAACTGAAAGAAAAAAATATCAAACTGGTTTAATATATCAAGGACAAGTTATAATTCTACTAGACTATCTGGATTAAAAATCTGAAGACAAAACAAAAATAAATTACTTAAATAGGTAACTAAAAGTTATATGTGTGACTAGTTGCATACTTACCTTGTACAAGTGACATGTAATGCATTGCTAAAAACACAAATAAAGGCAGTAACTACTGATAATATCAGCTTTAGCAAAAACAAAAAATATATTTATAATAGATATTCTACAGGCTGTTGTGAATATCATGAATTAGCACAGCGAAGCCATGTTAATGCATAATGTCACGGCACACCGTTGAATATCTGTTATATTTCACGGTCCTATGCCCGTAACATTTCTGATTGAAAATTTTTACTGATGATGTCATGCCGTGGAATAATTTTTGATATTTTCACGCCATTACATCATCATAAAAATATCATTAGAAATGTTCACGGGCGAACATATAGGCCGTGTAATATATATATATATATTTCACTATTGCTAACAGTTAGTTTACCTTTTATAATATACAAACAAGCAGTAAAAATCAGCAAAAAATTGATTAACTTCAGGATCAAGGTTCTTGACAAATTTATTATAAACCATTCTTGAAAAATAATTTCAAAAATTAAACTAAACTTTTTTTTTTGCAAAATTTGCATAAATTTACATATAAAAATTAAGTATATCAAATAATAACGATAATTGTACACACGTGATCTGCATGACATATCAAGATCACGGGTATTTAGCAAAAATACCTTGACCCTATGTGTACAAGTGGAAACGAAGTTTCTGCTAATACCCGAGAAATTATTTCGATATTTATATTTGTCCATCATCTTGAATTCTCTTTAGTCATTAATTAATGTTTACGGCGAACTTGTCTATAACTAATTGCATTATTGTGTCAGCGAACTTTTTCATTTCCTTCTAGCATCATCCTTGATTGCAATTTTCTCAGGTGTGTAAGGTAGATTTTCATAGTAAAAATCAGCTGAGAATTACTATAACTTTCATATAATGTTTGCCGAAATTTCTGGCGATATGTAAAAGCAAAATAGTTATAAAGGAGAAAATGCCAATAACTCGCGATTTACTAAACCAATTTTGATGATTCTACTACTATTAGAACCGAAGTAACTTGCTCTATAATCTTTGCTGGAAACTCAAGGAAGGCATAAAAAATTTTTCATTGTAAGCTAGCTGCATTCCAACCCTGTAGAAAATTATATTAACTTTCGACAATATCTACTATTAAATTTGCTATTTTTTAAATACATAGCATTTATAAAAAATTGAATCAAAAAAATAATCTTTAAATTTCGCAAATATATTATATAACCATAAAAAATATATACTGTTTATTTAAATGAAGGTTAGTAATAAAATTTGTAAGATATTAATTTTGCCAGAATTTGGGATTTGGGTGCGGTGTGGACTCGGATGGAACCTGACCGTTTGGGGTTCATATCCCAATTAGGAAAAGATCGATCGCATCTGTCGCATCCGCATATGACGGATATGACGGATAGCAGCGATCGGTCAGAAGGGCTTTTAGGTGATATGAATCGCGTAATGTAAATAGAATTAGACAAATATAAATAAAGGCCAAAAGACCCTTCGGGAAGTATAACTTCCCATTGGCGAACAATACATAATACATACATTGCTTAAACACATAAGTAAATTGCTTGTAACATAAGAAACCGAGTATCTTTATTAAGCAGTAATTGCCATTGCTATAACGAAATCTGTCCTTAACTCGTAAATTACATAAAGTATATTTAATCGATAACCAACCCGAAACCTCCTTAAGACAGTAGAACCCGACTAGTACCCAGTAAACCACTCGCCAAATCTAACACGCCTTTTTCGACCGGAATTAACCCTCCCAAGTGGTTACACGAGGAATCCGATCGATTAGCGACTGACTCGCCGTTTTACGATTACAGCGGACAAACTCAAACTATAATAGTTTGGGATTTGGCCAGCAAGTATAATTTTTTATGCCTCTAATCACGATTTACCTCTTAAATATTGGTACATCATACAGTCTACCCTCGTTATAACTAGTGATTTATAACGGAGTCCGGTATAATGACATTTTTATACTTTACATAAATAAGTTTTTACCCATTTAATATACTTTTAAGAAGACAATTATCGTGATTAACTTTGACATACAATGTCATAATTTAATAAATAAAGCATACTAAAGTTTTTAAAAGTACAGTGCGTTACCATATTTTAAACTAAGATTTTTATTAAAAGTCTATTTTTTTTAAAGATTTAGATATCCAGACATCGAACCTGATTTAGGTTCAATTTTGGTTCAGTTGAACCAGGAACTGTTTTTCGAAAATTTGTAGAATAAGACTTGAGAGGCTTTCAAATTCTACTTTTTACTTTTTTACGATAATTAGAAAATTTGAAATTTGATTTCGATGCTTGAAACTTGATAAAGTTTAAAATTTTAATTAATTCCAATTTCTATTCTGTTTTTTTTTATCTATAATCAACCAAGAAAAATCATAATTGCGTATATGACGTGTACATCTTTCACATCTTTCGAGAATCAGGGATTATCGTTTGGATAAAGCTGTCATGCAAAAACCAGGAGTCCCAAATAGGTAAATATGATTATGTATTTTGGTTTCCTGGTTTCACTTTAACGATGCTTATCAGTAATTGGTCATCATGTGATGCAATTGAATAAACGAAAATTCTTTTCATGGCCCAAAGTTTCGTGCCCCTAACGTTAGCTAGTGGTTTTAGTAGCAATTTCATGCCCTAAAATTTAGCTCTTGATTTTTGTGAGTATCCGATTGGCTAGGTACAAAAATTATGGGCATGATGTAATTTTCGTTGAATAAATTATGCACGTGACTATCACTCAATAGTTTTCAAGGATAACTATAACGTCGCGTTTTGACGCGATTCATATTTTTATCTGATCGTAACACAACCAAACGTATTATACTCGGCATATAAATACAGAAATATGATGATCAAACAGTCTTTATTCTTTAACACATACGTATTTCTTGTATCACCAAAATATCTTTACATTCGTTAATAATAAAATGCCAATAGTAAGGCGGTTGTCACTGTGGGAAAGAATTACAAGCTGGCCGAGTAATAAGTTAATTGAAATCCAAGAGGACTGGGCCTCAAATGATTGGGACAGTATTTATAAAAAGTTAAGGTGCGTGAATAATTCTCGTTCGTCATATAACGATAAAACAAAGTAGTGAATATTATTTTTTTCTAAAACAAAAAACAAACAGTTGGCCAGTCTCTTTATTTTTGAATGGACTTTCGATATCCCTTCGCCTTGGTTATTGGTTTGACAGTTCAAAGTATGATCCAATTCTTAACCCTCGATGGACTACCTTTGCACTTTGGGTATGATAAAGTAATTTGTTTGGTCTTTTCCATTTGAAAAAAGCTTAAAAAATAATCATTAATTATTTTTATTTATTTTATATAGCTAGCGTTTTTTGAATGGATATTATTGTTTTTGAGTATCGCAAATGCCATTTTCGTATATATGTCTGTTAAGGAATATCAAATGTTTGAGCATGACATCGATGTAATAGTCATATAACGAATATTTTACCTCTTGAAGAGAGTGTATGATGATTAAATGATTCAAAGATACTGACACTTATATTGGTTTATCTATAAGAGTCGTCCGAATTCACCAAATGCTTACTTGAGAGAGATTGGAGACACTAATTTTTGGATCACTTCGTTTCCTGGAAATATTATGTAAGTTATTCTATCATAATATTCTACATTGTATAACTTAGAATAGCTAGTCAACTTAATTTTTAATAATTGTAGTTATGGCTTGTATTCTCGGTTTTTTGATGATGCGGATAGTAACGAAGAACGTCAATATGTATGGGTCATTAGGGCATGGGATCCGCCCATTTTTTTTCTCAATATTTTTTGGTAAATTTTTAAATACGATTCAAGATTTTGTTTGTTATTATTGATTGGTAAAAAAAAATCATTTATATACATATACATTCCAGCTATTACTCGCCTGCGCAAGTTTTAGTCCTCCAGTACCTTGATGCCGATAATTATCAACAAATCCTTCTGGCCGCAGCTTTTGTTGGATTTAACGTAAGTGATTCTTTAATAACATAGATAATTAAAAGTAATCCAATGATTAACTTGCCTTGTTTGATAGCTAAAAATGGTTGTTAGAGCTTACGAAGAGTTAATTAAAGATAAACAATTGATTGCGGGAGAAATTATGAACGAATATAATAAGAAATTAGTTTATCCACATCTATTCGTCCGCAAATTTGAAATAGGTACACAAACTAATCCTGTATCAACTTGGGAATTGGAAGGATATGGCTAAGTTAACGAATGTTTCATAAAGATAGATTTTCGTTGTTTTTGTACAGTTTTTAATAATGTAAATGATGAAATGCTAACTTTAGAAGTGATTATTTTTGTAAACTTTTTAAAAATTTGTTTGATATTTTAAAAGGTTGTAGATTATTACCGAAACACAAATAAAAAAAAATAATCGTGATTAGAAATTTTCGTGTCACGAAATTTATATTTTTGTACCTTATATACTATTGCAAACAACAAATAATGAGATACAAAACTGTATAGGATGACTACCATGCGTAACATTAGGCTTCGGTACTTTGCGATTTCACATCACGAATGATTTATAAATTTTTGCAAGTTTTTAATTGGCTAAAAATATATTCGTATCGTCGATATTTGGAATATATTATTTAATATCCGTTAAATAAAAAATATTTAATTCCGAATGCTATATTTTATTAACATTATTTGAATACTCAGTCATGTTGTATACAGTTAAAATTATAAACAAGCTTTTAGAAATGTTTTAACACTGAAAATTTATCGTCCATTCACTTATCGAAATAATTATTTAGTTGCCATTTGTTTTATTTCATCCAATATTTTCGCGTGCTGGAAAAAAGGCATGATTAATGATTACCAATCAAAGTGTTTGTATGCTATCTTGCAGATCCAATGTTTGATATCAATATATATATTAAAAAATATCCACATCGGCAATCTTTAACACAAATTTAATATGATATCATCATTATTTACAATTCGTCCAAATTTCATTTTTGACAAAGCTATAAATTGGTTTCCAGGTCATATGGCTAAAGGATTAAGAATAATTTCAGAAAGACTATCAAGTATAGATGTAATTGTTGAAGTAAGGGATGCTAGGATATCCTTTAAATTTTTCAACGTATATATATCGATGCGATTTTGTATAATTCTTTTATGAGATCAAATTAATCCCTTAACATAGAAATAAATTCTAAAACTTAATACATTCCTTTATCTTCTATAAACAATAAATTTGAAGATATAGCAAAGTTAAAAGAGCGAATTATAGTTTATAATAAAGCAGATTTGGCTGATGAAAATGATCAAACGGTAATTTTACTTATATTCTATCTTATTATAAAATAAGAATTCATTCAAATACATTGGTTTTTTTTTTTTTTGTCGAATAATCTTTTACAAAAGGCAATAATAGATGCATTTAGAGAATATCGTAAACAACGCGTAATCTTTACAGATGCAAATACGGATAAGAATGTTAAGATGATAATTAACATTGCAGCAAGTATTGTATTTATATCATTATTATTTAAGTATTAAATAACATTTATATAATTTGCAATTTTGCGAATTGAAAATATCTTACCATTAGATAAAGCAATTAAAGAACCAGAAAGATATCCATATGTCACTGTAATGGTAGTTGGTATGCCAAACGTTGGAAAATCCTCTTTGATCAATTCTATGAGAAGACTTGGTGTACATAAAGGTAATGAATTTCTTTTTAAATCCTAATTTGATCGGCTAAAAAGATTAAAATATTTTTTTATATTAGGAAAGGCTGCGAAAACTGGCGCTTTACCGGGTGTGACAAGATCTGTTTCCGCTACATCAATTAAAGTATCGGAAGATCCAACTGTTTATTTGATCGATACTCCTGGTATATCTTATTGATTATTTTAATTATGTCTAATTTGAAATTAATTATATTGGCTGATTTGTAGGTGTTATGATACCACACATCACTGATCCTGTAGCTTCTCTAAAGGTTGCATTGACAGGTATGGGTTTTCATTATAAATCTTTTTATTTAATTTTGAATATTTTTATTTAATTTTGAATATTTGTCTTTTTCTAGGTGGCATTAGGGATCATTTGTCGGATGAAGAAATAATGGCAGACTATTTACTTTGGAGGTTAAATAATTTTGGAAACTTTAAGTACTTACATCATTTAAACATTATAATTTCATTATATATATCTTTTTATTTATTTATATCTAATCATGTCAAATTTTACATTAAAAAGTTACGTTGAAAATTTCAAACTTTCACATCCGACAGACTCGATCGAAGTTCTACTTCCTGAAATTTCGAAACGTATTGGTGCATTACAAAAGCGTGGTGAATATGATTTAAATAAATCGGCACAATTTTTCATTAAACAATATAGAAATGGTAAATATGGTAGGTATACGTTAGATGATGTATCATCTGAAGGTTTAAAAGCTTATTTTACGAGTGATGATTCAGACAAAGATATGCTTATGAGTAAGAATCAAATGAAAAAGTTGAAATGGGGAAAGGTCACAGAGAGAAGATTGAATAGATGGAAGAAACATGGTTATTTAACTGGTAAAGGTAAACAAGGCGTTCAAGGTTGCAAGAAAGGCTAGATGGGGGGTTTTTTTTTATACAATTCATGTCCTCTTTTCCATACATGTTAAACCATTTATGAATTTTATGAACCTGGATTACGCACACTATAGTGACAGATATCGCCTGCTATATTAACCATTATTCATTGAAATTGTGCCATATTTTCCTTTCATGAATTTAGATAAAGCATGTATAGTACTTTACAATAATAAAAAGTCTAATGCACATTATTTATTTATAAAACCATCTAATTACATTATTCCATATCTAATGATTCGTTTTCAAAAAGATATTGTGCGTAATTAAAAATTATACAACCCTAGCCAAAAAAATAAGGAAATCTTATTTATTATCACTTTATTACAAATTTATAAATTTATATAGATATATATACTATAAAATACTCCCAATTCTTGAAATCCATCCAAAGAAATGTCCATACAATATTATAATAATAAAAAAAAAACCAATTATTTTGCACCATCATACGGATTATGAAACATACATCTAAGATAAAAATTAATACGCAAGATTTGAGTAATCGAAACATAATTTGGTTATAAGGAAAAGTGAATTATGGTGCTAAGAATGTCTTGTTTCATAAACGAAAAATAGCCAGACTCATGATCGATCTGATGAATCATCATTATATATGCTTTCATACAAATACACTAATGAAAACGAGATAAAAAGAATAGCCCCGAGCATAGTAACTTTAAAGCATAATAAGGATGAGAGTACAGCATTAGATTAGAAAAATTAACAACTTAATCATAGATACAATGGCACTCTAAAATAAAATTTACCTCTTTTTACCGAGATCTTTGCTGCCATAAACCTACCTCCAATTACAGCAAGACCTGTACAAAAGCAATGACCAGTTATTGTACCCAAAGTTACCCAATACACATCCTAATTGATTAAAGTTTGTAATTAATTGAAATTTCTGTTGTTTTTTTTTTTTGAAAGATATTCTGTTTGAAATATATTTGAAAATTAAAATTATTATTTTACCTTTGCAGCAGCCATGGCAATTGTTGCAATTTGTGATCTATCTCCCCATTCCGCCAGGAACGTGAGTATAAATGTTTGGACGAAAATAGGTGAAAATAAAAATTGACATAAATTAACAAATCCATCTACAACTGTTACTTGGGCAGTATCGTCTTGTGCACCACCGGCCTCTGCTGCTTCTATAAGTTCAACTTCTTCCTTTTCTTTCAATTCAACTGAAACTTCCTCTAATTCTTGCTTAGCTTCTTCACCTGACATTTGCATGCTCTCAAATCCCATCTTTATTCCAAAAAATAGAAATAAAAATGAAGCTATATAGTTGGTATATATACGCGGAATCAAGTTTGGAACTGCATGACCTAAAGCTGCGGAAAGGATTGACATGAGTGCTAAAGCACTAAAAGCTGCAGAAAAAACTAAAAGCCTAGAATTTTTCATTGCCATTATGGCAGCAATAAAGAATGTCTTGTCTCCTATTTCTGATACTATGATCATGAGTGTGCTAAAAAGGAAAGACTTTGAGCCTTCAACATCGCTAAGAGGGAACATGGTGTTGCGGGTTAATTGGTAACCCTAAGGAAATCGTTGCGCTGGGGTTAAATGTATTAAAGAACGTCCAAATAACTTATGCATCGACCAATCAAATTTAAAAATAAACGAATTTTTACGCCCCATATTTGGTGTGTATTTGTTTCTCCATAATAAATAAATTTTTAATAATTTGAGCGAAGATAACTTGGCAATATCCGAATATGATAAAAAAAAAATTTTGCTATATTAATATCTTGGCTTAAAATTTTAGATATTTAGATCTACACTGTTACGAAAAAAATATCGGTTGAGTTTTTATTATAACTTAATACATATATATTAAACATCTTAAACACCATGAAACTGCTAACAGTTATCTTAATATAATTTTTTTAAAAAAATTTAACGTTAGAGATTTTCTAACCATTAGCCTGACTGATTTTATTAACTGTTAAATATCTATCGGCTTATCGTACGTCTAATTAAAGAAAAAAAAAACCCCTAAAAATTTGTCTATGAAAATGCTTTCTGCGTACTAAGAAAAAAGGTTTCTCATAAAATTTGATTATTAAAAAATTTTTTATCAGTTTAGGGTTAGGGTTCTACTAGTAGGTTAAAGGTTTGGTTTAAGGACTGTAGTGATAATCTCATAACGAGCAAAATTTTAAAGTAATTGTACCAGACTTATAGCCGCGGAGCTTACTACTACCAGAATAAGGTCCTTGCACTGCTACTGTAGCCGCGAAGCTTGTCTTAGTGACTAATATCAAGTAAAAAGAGATAAGGCGAGAATAGAGGTTGGAGCCGGTTTTAATAATTTGGGTTTATCACGTGAATTTTGTGTTTTTATATATATAATTTTTTGAAAATAAAATTAAAAGCCGTATGATCTAATGCTATATTTAAGGGTAGTGGGTATAGTAGATCATTTTCCATATAATCTACATATATATAATTTTTTTTTGGTGTTAAGGGTAAATGATATTTTTAGTAAAAAAATAAGCAAATATTTATAATAAATTTTTTTTTTTTTTTATGTTAAAAAGTTCCTGTTTTCAGAAAATGATTTTTATTCAAATTATTATAAACAAATAATATATATTTTTTTATAAAATTTTAAAGTTTATTAGTAATAAAAAAATTTATGCTAAGGGGTGTGATGACCTAGTGTTAACCTACAAAAACGACCATAACTCTTGAACTACTGAACAGAATTCGATGAAACTACCATCATTCGAATCAGCTCACTAAGACGGTTCTAATGAGGTATAGATTATTCATTTCTGATCATAGGATCCCAAGATCGAATTCAATAATCAAATTATTAAGGAAGCTGCGATCTGATTGGTTGAATGATTACTACGCGAAATGTTATACATATCAAACATATAGCATTTATGTGATTTGAAGCATATATATTTTATATTATATTTAGTTTA
>CAJVQA010009978.1:0-11699 GCA_910591915.1 Cetraspora pellucida | reverse complement strand
TTATGAGTGAACTAAGCTTCTATTTTTAATATACTTTTATTCTTAAATTTATGTACTTTTAAAAATTATTTAAACTTGGCAAGATTTTTTTTAATAAAATTTTAAGTATTTTTATTGGCAAAATTATATACAAAGTACTTCGAATAACAAAAACCCTTACACTGACTTTACAATATATCCTTACTACTTTGGTATTCAATTCAAGTTCTACTAAGCTCCCAAACCAAATAGCTCAGAAAGGCAAGTCATAACTATATATCTCTAGTTTATATGTTTTTTAGCATGTAACTTTTTTCTTCAGAACAGATTCTGGCAGCCTGGTTGGTTCTATTTGGCCTCTTCTCTAAGGCCAGCTCTTTAATTAGTTTTACAAGTTCTAGCTCTGTTTCATAGATCTAGTCTTTACAGTAGTATTATTAAAGGTTCATGTTACCTTTCTACTCAGGTCTTCCAAGTGGGCTTCCATCTTCCTACCTAGTTTCTGTAATTTATATAACCTAAAAACTTATTTTGAGTTTATGCTACCTGGTACCAGTTTGTGTTTTTTTATACAACATTGTACAAATATTTAGACTTTTCAGTTATACTGATATAATATAGGTTACAGATATCTTATCTTAATCAATTACAAAAGACAGTTAACTGTAATATAGAAAGAATTGCAAATTTTCACCATTACTGGGATTTGAACTCTAGACCTGCCACTTGGAAGTTGACAACCTATTCACTTCACTAAGTCATCACATCAATTGGATATTTATATATATATATATTTTTTTTATTTATTATAGTCTATTTTAGTAACATCTATTCAATTATATATTTTTTTTGTCTTTTGTGAACTAAGGTAAATTCACTGCTAAAAAGTTTTGAATATCATATGATAAAATATATAAGCACTAAAAATTTATATACTCAATAAATGTATTATTTATTATAGCCAAAAAGTATTATAATTACTGTTTTTGAAATATTATATAATAAAAGTAAAAATGCTAACTATTAACTATTGTTAATCTCAGTTAAATAAAAACTCTTTTCTATAGATTCTAATTTACTAAGAAAATAAAAATCAGATATATACAACACAGAAACAAGTAAAGAAAACTAAATAATTATATAGCAAAAGCTTATCTTGAGCCTAATAGTAGCAATTGACAACTAGATATAAATACAACAAAAACAATTAAAGCAAAGATTAAGAAAAAAAGAGATAAAAAGACTACTTCTACAAATAAAAAAGATATACAATAGTCTTAGGGCCCTACATCTAAATTTTTCTTTCAGACTCAGTTACAACTACCAATAAATAACAAAACAACAAATAAAATACCAAAAGGCAAAGCCAACAACAAACTAGACTGACCTATACTAACCAAGCAACAAAAAAAAATATACACTTTTTTCTAAAGCTAAAAATAATACAAAAAGTAGGCAATTAGGCATACTCTTATCAGAAAATATAATGATATTATCCACATTAATAATGACAACAACAAACCAATTGCAACAGGTTTTAAAAATACAAACACAAATGTGACAAACAATAATAATAAACAAATAATTATTTCTCACAATAGCATACCTCATATTACTATAAATAGCAACAACAACATGCTAATGAAGACAAATACAAACTTAACTGTCAAAAATGATAGTAAATGATTATCCAACATGTAGAAAATGCCCAAGCAACAACTAGCTAAAATGCCATACATGACAATAAAGAAAACAACAACAAAATAGAAACAGAATTAGTAGATACAATAGCTAGTCACCAGACAGGACCCAGACTCCAAACATATAGTTAAGTAAAAAGCAAAATATTGCAATAGAGAAAAGAATGCAAACTGATAATGAACAAAATTATAACCAATTATAGATAGATACCATTTAGCCAAACATCAGAAAAAATAGCATCAAATTCTTTGATACCAATAAATAGAATTATAACAAAATTATAAAATCATTTAAAGATAAACAAAGAATTACTAATTTTTGTAATACACAAATTACAAACAAAATGTACTAATTACACAATTCATTCTGCAATTAAAGTGAAATTCAGATATTTAGATACTGCATTTTTTTTTACCTTTATATGAACAAAGAGATTTATATCTTCACATCAAGCTGCCTGTGAAGAATTGTTTAAAAAAGCATTAGCAATATACAAAAATCTAAATGTAATTATTATTACAAACAAAGCAATTAGAGACATAATACACTAAAAACTATGACAAAAAATCATGATATATTTTATAATTAATAAAAACTTCAACACAATAACTTCTAAGAAAGTCTATCAAATAATCAAATATTATAGAGGATTTATAAAAAAACAAGCACTTATTAAAGCAAAAGATATTCAAGAAGCAATTAAAACAGCTTTTGCAATACTACTAGAACCTCTTTCTGCAAATCTAAAACAAGTATCTAAAAACATCATACAAATGCTGCTATTCAAGTTACCAATCAGTTAACATGCATATACAAAGGCCATTGTTATTCTATTACACAAAATCTTTTACTTTGACTGACTACCAGAGAAATACATTATCAAACTCAAACCCTTGTTAGCAGAAATATTAAAGCTAAACCCAGCAGTAAAGAGTCTATTTTATATTACAAGCTAAATACACTACAAAACCTAGTTTTTTACAGAAAAAGACTACAGGATTGGTATGACAGCACAACTATTTTATCAAACTACTTTAACTTTTCACCTTCAAGACAACCACTTTTACTAGCCTATCAGGACCTAAGCAGCAAATATAAACATCATTTTTCTATCAATATGCAAAACCAAAATACAGACTTACTAGACTTAATACAGTGGCTAAGAGAAGACTACTACTTTAAGAATATTCCAAATGACTACTTTAAGGCTAAACCATTACTTCCAAAAAATGTAAACAAAATACAAACCTTAGACATCTTTACTTTTCCAATTTAAAAAGATTCAATTGCAAAGCATTTTGTTAAACAGATCTTCTCTGTTTACAAATTTTCATTTCTATTTTCACTAAACATCATGACAGCAAACCCTACTGATAAACTTTGGCTACCTAAGGACCCACAACAAATTAATAACTACAGCATTACTACTTTTATAATCTTGAGGAAACAGCTAGTAGATATAGCAAGAATGCTTAGAGAAAATTATTACTTTTTTCAAATTTCAGAGACCTGGATACAGATAGATGAATCTACTAACAAAACTAATAAAGAAAACATAACACCTAATACTAAACAACAACCTAACAAGCCAATCATTTCTGATACTTTATCAGCTATTATGAAACATCTAAAAACAAAAAACATAGATGCAACACATATAGCAATCCATATAACAAAACAAGCAAAAGTTAACAAAACTCTTAAATTTCTTTGTTAAAACTTTACTATTAAACTATTTCAGATAAGATTCTCTTACTACCACTACTCCTAGCTCTTAACTGGAATATTTTTAAAACCATTTCTTCTCAATGACAGAATATAATCTAAATACATCTATTAATAGCAATGAGATTACTATAATTATACTACAATCAAATGAACTAAACCTAATTGAATTTAATTTAAATAAAAAAATCAACATAGCTATGTACAATGTTAAAGAAATTAATAACATATTGAAAATGCAAACATGGATCGAATACTGTATGAAATCTAACCTACACATAATTTTGATTACCAAAACTAAACTAAAGGAATTAACAACAAAATTACTAACTAACTCTTTATACAAAATCTATACTTTAAACTTTATATTATACAAATCAAACCAGCATTAAACCAGTTTAAGAATTACACTAATGGTCTGTAATCAACTACAACTATATATTTACATAATCACACTCTTTCAGGAATAGCAATCTGCATTGACTTTTTCTTTATCAACAACAATAAAACCTACATTATCTTAATTTATATTTCTTCAAACTATTTATCTCTTCTTAAGAGTATCCAATCTTAAATACTTTCTTGGATTATAAAGGCCAAAGCCAAAAACTGGCATTTGATTATATTAAATAACTTTAATGCTAACCAATATAGAGATAGACATTTTTCAATCTTTACTAATTTAAATGCTACAAATCTAACAAGTCTTCTTACTTTTCATAATATTCAAACATTTACCTAATATGAGTGCATGGGAGTGAAAACCTGTAACTAATCATAGTAAATCATTAAATGTGTTTTCAGGTTTTCACTCTCACACACTTATATGGTCCAACTAATACAAGTCAAATAGACAATATTTGGATTTTTTCTGATATACTGCTAGCATTTGAACCTCTATCACTTATTGATGCTTTACATATTTCAGATAGTGACTACTGCATCCTACATACAACTTGGTATACTAACTTTACTTCACAAAAAAATCCTAGAAACAAAAAGAAAAAAAAGTAAATATATCTATATAAGAAAATAACACAGAAGATCTAAAATAATTTTAAAGACTCAATAAACACCCTCTTTAATATATCAACTATTTCTTTAGCAGATATAAGCAAAGAAGAGATAAACAGAACCTGGAACCTTTGGTTAGCAAAAGTTAAAAAAACAATAAACAAACATATTCTATATATCTTTATAGCTCTAAAACCTTTCTTTGTGCTTTTTTTAAAAGCAACCAAACTCCATGCAATCTTAAAACATATTAACAAATATTTATACTATTTTTCTAACAATTCACTAAACAGCTTAACAAAAGCCAACCATCACTTGTTCAAAGCTACTACTCTGGCAAAAATTAATATTTTATTAATTATATAAATACAATTAAACTTCTTGATTTCTGACATAATAGCATTAACAAAAGAGTATAAACACACAATTTGGCAAGCATGTAACTTTGAAAAAAAGCAAGAACAAAGTAAACAAATTAAATTTTACACAAACTGAAGGTACTTAAACTTTAAAGATAACACAAGTTGGATGTTAGACAGCATTTTAAAAAAAAGAGCAGAACCAGTTAATTTTGAAAAAATTATTTCACTAGACAAAATAATTACTGATAAAAATGAAATCAAAGAAGCTACATCTTTATACTTTAAAAACTGAAAAAACAATCCTGCTAATAATGACAATTAGTAGAAATAGAAAATAATATATCTTTTACTCAACAATATTAAAAACAACATTTATAACAATTTTCTTAATCTCATCATAATGACTGAACTTAAACAAACAATAAAAGTAGTGCCTAAAAGAAAAGCAACTGAACCATTAGGAATTTTAAATGAAGTACTTTAGCATTTATCTTTATCAGCACTCTCTTATCTTTTAATCATATTTAATAACTGCTTAATATAAGAAATTATTTCTGATCAGTAACTAAAAGCTAATATCTGGCCAATTTCAAAGAAACAAAATTACAATTTATGAACTTAACTCTACTCTACTTGCCCTATTATATTAATTGATCATATTAGAAAAATTTTTACAAAAATTCTAACAACTTGACTAACAAATATCTTAATGCATAATCAAGTGCTATCCTCCTATAACTTTGCATCTTTTTTCATCAATCTACATTATAGCCAATTTTACAACTTACACAAATCCTAGAAGATGCAGTTACAAATAAAAAAGAAGTCTGGATCTTTTCTCAAGATATACCAAAGACCTTTGACTCAATCTATATATATACTTTATGCAAGACACTTAAAAGAATATATATTTCAGATAAGGTGATAAATCTATTAGCATATTTGCTCTCCTACTGAACCAACAGAGTAATTACAACTCTAGGTCTAACTGCACCATACTTGATAGAAGATGGTATTGACCAAGAAGAAACAATCTCTTCTTTTCTTTTAAAAATATACTATGACCTATTAATATCATGAATCTATAAAAAACAGCAAGAATATTTTAGTGAAATTTATTCTTCAAGTACAAAAAAGATACATATCTTATAATGGCCTACATAGATAACTTCTATAGATTGCACCAAACAAAGCCTTACTTACCAATATTTTACATACTGTCTCATCATTCTACAAATTTGCTAATATAAAAGTCAATCCATTAAAGTCTACTCTAATTATAAACTCATTAAATCTAAACAACACTATACTTTTTGATAAAGAAAAATTAATAGCAATTAACAATAAGGCACCTTTTAAATACTTGGGAGCATGGTTCTTGACCAACAAAAAACCAATACTAATACAAAAAGAAATAATAACTGAAATTAAAATTAATTTAAAAAATTACAATTTGCTAACATAACAAAAAAACAAGCAATCTATATTATAAATAGTGTTATTATTCTATGCCTCCTCTATCTTTTATATTTCTCATTTCTTTCTTCTTTACAATTAGGCTCACTTAACACAGCTTGCACTCAATTAATCAAACACAAAGCAAGACTAGTATAAGAAGTTCTGAATTCTTTTCTATTTAATTCAGACAGTTATGTATTAGTAGATCTAAAACAAGTCCAAACATCAACACTAGTTACAATGTTCCAAAAAAATCTAAATCATTCTAACTTTGATGTTTTTTTTCTAAAATTACAACTACAACAACTGCAAGATGCAGCACTTACAAACATCTCAATTTTAGAACAACTTTTAGTATTCTTATCATCACAAATGAATACACAAATATGCCAAATGATAATAGCATTACAAACACTAGAAATGCAAACTACACATGATAGTAATAACTGGTCACATTCAAAAAAAATTTTGGAATATCTATAAATCAACTTCTTGAAAACTATTCTAAAGTCTCTTATCTTAAAGAAAAATTAAACAACCACAACATTACAAGTATTGAACAATTTCTAAACTCAACAAATACAGAACTGATAACATAAAATAACTTTTATCATAACATTAAAAAAATACCTAGAGGCCAATGTTCCTATTTGTTTTCAATAATGCAGGACCTAATAACTGCCTTTGTGAACTTATCTTTAATATTTTCAAAATTAAACTCATACATTATAACCAATTGGATACCTAATAAAAAAAACTGAATAATTACAAAGAATCTAATTTGTGAAAAAATTTACAACCCACTTAAAAAGCATTCTAAAATCTGATATTATAATTTATATTTGGACAATATGCTGACAGCCTGCCAAGGTTGCACTTTAAAAAACAGATCATATATTTCTAAATATTGTTACTTTAATACTACAGAACCTATTTATAATCTCCAAATAGACTGTAAAAAAGAATCTACATTGATCTTGATAATTTTAAAAAAGCATTAACTTTAAATTTACTAGCAACAAATCAATCTCAAAAACAAGAAATGCATCCTGTCTTAGCTAGACCCTTATGTTTATTTAATAACCCTCAAAATCACTTTGGAACACAATGATTAAAAATAACTTTAACAAAAAAATAATAATATTATATATAACAAGTGGTCAACACAACATAGAAAACAACACTTATATAATTGCAAATTGTAGTTTTCAGTATCTCAATATCTTATTTAGTTGTTTTACCAACTGTTGGTCTTCTCATTTAAACACATTAATAACTTTGTTAATTTTTATGCTTACTACAATGAATCCAAGTACCAATATTAAAATATTTACTAACAACTCTTTACTTGTAAACATAATTATCTTTATACAATTAGTTTAATTATATAACTATCCTAGCTTAGATAAACAGCAACATATCTACCTTCTTTTAATACTAAAAGCAATAATGTATAACCAAACTCTAGTGATTACATTGGACAAAGAACTCAAAATTTTATAAGCACAAAACAATATCTTTTCACTAGACTTTACACTACAAAAATTTCTATATCACTGCTTTATTCCAAAGCTTTTTGGCAATCTTTATACATATTTATTAAAAACTACTTTAAAGCAAATTTACCAAATTACAAACAGAATGGCTTGGTTCAACTAACAGCAAATCTCATATTGGCATACTCTACAAAATAAGATTGACTGGTTGCTAACTCTGCAATACATATCATATGAAGAAAAATTTCTTGCCTTAGTGACTAATTCTTTCTCTTTAGTACTAAAAAACTTTAAAATAAAACTACTCTAGAAGAACTATTTACACTCTTTTGCTTTACTGAAGAAATACTACCAAACATCCAAACTATCTCTGTTCAAAATGCTATAGTATACCAGAAAATATAATACATCTTTTAACTTACTTCTAGAACTACATATGTCTTACAATCTTAATAAAAGATGCAGTGCAGAAAACATCAAATAACTTAGAAATATTATACTATAAAATATATAGATTTACTCAAGCCTTCATTTTAAATTACATTAACAGGCATATGTTATTGGAACTAATAACAACCAAGACACTAGCACCTTTTGAAAACAACAAACAAAAAAATAAATATGCTCCTCTCATATATCACAATATTATTACTACAATATATAAAAAGCTTTAACTTATCTTAAAAACAGTATAACATAATTCAGTTTTTCCAATCCTATTACTTCTACAACCTCCAACATTAGCTAAAACTAAACTGACTTCAATATCAGTATTAAATAAAAAAATATAATATTTTATTACTAATAAACAATATTTTCTTCATCATCTTATTAAAAACTAGAGGTTTACTGACCATTCTAGCAAAGAATAAATCAAGAATAAAGTAGCTCTTACTTCTATTTCTCCTAGTTTAGTTTCTTCAACATGTATCTTATATATGTAATTTAATTAATTAATAAAGAGATAGAGGATAGACCTCTTTTTTTTTAAAAAAAAAACTATTGTTAATCTCATTACTAATACTATCTGTTCATCTAAAATCAACCAACACTGTAATTAACCAGAAGACAAGTTACAATAATGTAAGAGAAGAGATCCAATCTTGATTTGATATAGTGCAATTTCAGATTAAAATATAAAAAAAGAAGACAAAAGTTAGTATAAAAACAGGTTTAAGGAAAGACTCAAAAGAAGACTAGTACTTACTTATAAACAAGAACCTATTAGCCAGATTTAACTTACCTATTTTGACTTAGCCATTGTAGATTATATAAAAGTTAAATTAGATTAGTAATAAGCTTGCCAAATTCTAAGTCAACAATATATATAAACTGTAGGTCTAGTTTGCTTTAATAATTATTTTACATATCAGTATATTTAGTAAATAAATGAATAATATAGATAAATTTTTTTTTAAAGAGAGGTCTATCCTCTATTTCTTTTATTAATTAGCTAATTATACATATATTTAAGATATATAATAAAAAAACTATACTAGAAAAAATAGAGGCAAGAACTACTTTACTTTTAACCTATTCTTTACTAGAATGGTTAGTAAACCTTCATTTTTGATAAGCTGATAAAGAGAAGATTGTTTATGCATAACATAGAGTTGTATCTTTTATTTAATGTAAAATGTGAAATTGGTATAGTTTTAATTAGAGTTAGTAGTTGTATTGAAGATAAAATTAAAATAGCAGGTTCATGCTATATTGCTCTAGAAGTAAACCAGATTTTTTTGTACATTGCTAAAATAATATTATAATAAATAAAAGGTGCATATTTATGTTTGTGTTTGTTGTTTTCAAATAGTGCTAAAGTATCATTTATTATTATTCTTAGTAGTATTTGTTTGTTGATGTGGTTGTAAATGAAAGCTTAAATAAATTTCCTTGTAATATCATAACATAATTCTAACTTGTTTGTAGTTTTAATTAATATATATTTTATTAGTGTTTCTAGATCTAAAGTGTTTTTAAGATATGTTAGAAGATGTATAATAGTTTCTGATATATTATAACATCTTGTACAAAAATAGTTTGAATGTTTTATAGCATTTCTCCAATAACAAAAAAGATAAGTAGGTAGTTTTTTAGATATTAGTTTAATTTTGAAGTTTTTAATTGTTGATAAGATTGGATCAGTTATTAAAACTAGAAGTTTTTCTTTATATAATATATATTGTAGAGTTAATGACTAATTAATATTATTCTAAGAAGTATGCCATAGTAAGATTCATTGTTAGTTGAACTATGTCAAATAGTTTGTAATTTGATATACTTGTTTTAGTATAGTTTTTATCAGATAAGTGCAAGGATTTCTTAGAAGCTTTAAAACAAATCAATTATATAGAAACTTTTAAGATACAGAGTCTAGTGGAAAAATAGTGCTTGGGGTTTCTTAGATTTAAAGATTTTTTTAAAGAATTATTGTGAGTACATGATCATATATTAAGGCTTTTAGAGTTAGAAGAAGAAAAGTATATTGTTGTTTTTCTAGTATTAGATAATTATGTGATTGGATTGAATTTGTAAAGTTAACAAGATTAACTAAAAAGGAGTTATTAGTATATATATTTATCAAAATACAGGAACTTAATGAGGTAAGTATAAAATTTAATATAGTTATTAGTATATTCAGATAGGATGGCCAAAAGTTGTTAAAACATCCAAAAGTTAAATAAGAGTGTTGTAAATAACACTTTGCTACTATTTAAGATGTATTTTTGATGTTTTGTTATATAAATCATTGTAGTTTTTGTATTAAAGTTGGTCTTTATGAGGTCATTCCAAAGTATCATTAGTGGGTTTATAAAGAAACATAGAGAACAGACCAAGGTTAGATGCACTATTAGTTATGAGTTATTTACTTTGTTAGTAGAGTTAGTGTTGAGACTTTTTTAAAGTCTTTTAAATTGATATGAATTCTTTTTTTGCAGTTTACTTGAAGGTTATAGATAGATTTTGTTGCATTAAAGTAGCAATATTTGGTATAATAAGATGTATTGCTCAATTTGCATTCTTTACAGACTACTAGTGTATTGTCAAATAATAGTATATAGTGTTGAGTTTTAAGATTCTTATTAAATATATTATAAATTTTTTCAAAAGTTAAGTTGTTTGTGATTATTCAGCCTTTTTTAGTAAGAGTTCAATTTGCCAAGATATATAAGTTACATTGTAGATATGTTGAGGATGAATTTGTAGATATAGCTATTAAGTTTTTTATTATATGAAACTAGCATAAGCACTGGCCTCTTGGTATTTTTTTGATGTTATGATGAAATTGGTTTCATGTTGATAGTTCTGTGTTGATGGCATTTAGAAATTGCTTAATGCAATAAATGTTGTGTCTATTTAGTTTTTCTTTAAGAGTAGAATACAACATTGATTATTTTTAAATATAAATAGTTGCAAATTTTTATAAAGTTTTTTTATATTTAAGTTTTGAAAAAATATATTAAGCAAATAAATTTTAATCTTTATATAAAAGTTGTATAGTAGGTTTTTTTGATTCTAATGATAGTAAAATTATTAAAATTAGGTAAAAACTTATTGAGATATGATTTTTTAAATATTAGTTTATAAAATTATATAATAAAATTAATTTATAGATTTATATAAATTAACCAATCAAATTATTCAATTTTGTACTACTTAGGCAAATTTTAATTGACTTAGGTAAACTTTATTATATATATAAGTATATTTTTTTAAAATAATATAATAGTTCAAAATTTTATTATAATAGATAAATAACTTTATTTATAATATTATAAATTTTTTTTATTAATTAATTTAAAAATAAAAAAGTTTTTTTTTTGGTATTAAGATGAGGCCTTGCTCATATCTTTATTAATAATTTTAGCTGTATATTTTAGTACAAGAGTACTAAAATAAACTAAGTTTGTTTGTAACAAAATAAAAATTACATGCAAGAATGAGAGCTCAGACTAGTTTATCT
>CAJVQA010009977.1:0-11700 GCA_910591915.1 Cetraspora pellucida | reverse complement strand
TTGGCTATTTTAGTTTAGTTGTTGCTATGTCAGATGCTTATTCTAATAGACTATCTTACTACACGTGTTTGTTTACTTTACTTATTTTTGGTGCTTTTTGTGTAACCTAAATTGATCTTCACAACAGGGTCACAGAGATTCCCCAAAATTTTCCAAAATTTTTGTTTTCGTTGAAATTTTTTAATGTTATTCCAAGCTATGCTATTTCTATATTTCCTGCTTGTATTTTGTTTCCTAGCTAGATGTAACTTTTGCTGCTATTTCTTTTTTGTTAAGGGTTTAAGTGTTGTTTTCTAGTTGGTTTTGTGGTTTTTCTGTGTTTTGTTTCTTAATAATTTTTGGTTGAAGGATTTACAAGGGAGAGTTCTGATCTTTTTTCAGTTTTAAATATGTTTATAAATTTTATTATAATAATAACAATTTAGTTTATAATTCTATTATTATTATTATTATTATTATTATTATTTTTAACTTTAACAGTCATGCTAGTACTTTATTAGAATTCTTAAAACTATACAAATTATATAAAATTTTTTGATATATAAGTCTAGTATTACTTAGCTATTCAAATAATATTTAAGTGTAATCTGTTATATTATCCTAGTTAAAAATAAACTGCTCATTTGACTGCTGACTTATAATAAAACATTATTAGTCTGATAATATCTTTTTATAGTAAAGCAAAAAACAAAAAAAAAATTATATATATAAAAAAAAAACTAAGGTATAGGAATAAGTAATAAAAGATACAAATTAAAAAATAAAAAAAAAATTAAGAAATAAAAAAAAGAGAAATATATAAAACTTGTAATTTATAAATATTAGATGATCATAATTATAAACCTATATTAAATTTTTTACAAATTATAAACTATACTAAATAGAAATAACTCTATTATTTTTCTATTTACCTAGATTATTTAACAAAAAACTATATAAGAAAGAAAAAATTTTAACTTGATTATAAAGGATTAGTATAGAGTATTAGTTAGTTTGAAGACAATATTAGCAAGTTTCTAGTAATTTAAGATACATGTATAATTGTGTTTATATTACTATAATATTTCCAATCTATGTCATTAACAAACCTATTTAAAAAATAAATACTGCTGATTATTTTGATAATTTTATATGTTAATTTTTTAAAAAAAATAAACTAAATTGTCTATTTTTTATAATATTTTTTTTAAAAAAAAGTAAGATAAAAGGTGAAACAACTTTGTAACTTCTATGAGTTCTTGATCTTTTTAAATGTTTCTTGTAGGTTTTATAATTGTATAGGAATAAATATATCTAACTTTGTTGTTTACTTAATGAAAAATCTTAACTTTTACCAACTACTTTTTCTATAGTTTCAGAATATTTTTAAACTATCATCACAAAGCTGCAACTTCTTTTTTAACTTTGTTTTAATGTCCAACTATGAATGTATAGTATTCTAAAAAAGTTTTTATAAAGTTTAATATATTAACTATATTATTTTTCTGTAATTTAACTTTTTGAAAAATTTGGTTCAAATAATCATTAAAAAGAGTATAAACTGTTTATAATTCTATTATCATCAGAATTAAAATCATTAATAATAATATCAGATGAGTTTTTTATTCTTTTTGAATTTATTTTTCAAAAAATTTTACTTTTTTAGAATAAATTTGTTCTGATAAATTAAATTTCTCAAAAATTAGAGTTGTATCTTTATGAAAATAAGAATCTTAATGTTGACTAAAATCTTCAATAATAGATTATTAAAAATTAGATTGTATTTTAATAATTAAATAATTAAGCTGTTCTAACAAAAAGTCAGAATAATCAATTGTTTTTAATGAGATAAAAATCAAAGAAGCTTCTTTGTTAAATATAATATTTTCAGTGATTGTAGACTAAATTTCTTTTGAACTTAATACTCTTGATCAAAAATTTAGTAAATTTTCTGATATGCTTTAATGTTATTAAGATTAAAAGTTAAGATAAATAAGAAATGTTTGTTGAATAAATATATAAAAAAATTCTTAAATATTTTTTCTTTTTATTGAAATTTCTTACTGAATAAGAAAAGAAGATAATGATCCTCTTCTTTGTTAATTGTTTCATTGAAAATAAGTATAATGTCCTCCAGATATAGTTATATAAGTAATAAAAATACCTATTCGGGTACAATCTGATTATAAGAGGTTGATTTTTCTACGTAAGAGTTTTATTTATTTAAAAACTATTAAGCACTTCTATTCTAATTTTCGAAGGAGACGTAATCGGAAGGTTGGTTTTAAAGAGTTGGTCACAACTCTATCGGAGATAACTTGATCTCACCAATAAATTTAAAACTCATAATGACGACAAAAAATCTTCCAGATTTAAACCACTTATTGAACCTTTGGTTCCATCTTTCTTTCTTTTTTCCTCGGCTAATAATTGTTGAAGCTGAGTTTTTTGCTTTTTTTTCTTTGGCTTATTGCTATCAGCAGAATTTTGGTTTGGAATCGATACTGATCCTTTACTAGATACTTCGAGTGTTTGTGTCATAGATGTAGGTGTTGTGGTGGTAATATTGACAACTTGCGTTTGCTTATTGTGATTACCTGCGGATAGGATATTTTTAATATCACTACTTCCAGCAAATCTTGCCTCAGTCTCACACAAAGTACAAATATAAGATAAAAAATTTTTATGATTTTGACGTTGATGGTTTGCATGTTTTGAATCGCTCTGAAATATGGTAGTACTATTTGTTTGATTACTAGAGAATGATGGTTCAAAGTATATTATCCGCCGTTTCTTTTTCATAGTAATCGTTTTAGGTGTGTTACGTTCTGTAAAACGGTAGATAAGATTGCGTATAAGGAATAAAAAAAAACATCAAATTCTTACCTTCAACGTCTTGAAAAATTACTTCCTTATTTGTTTCTGATTTCTTCCTTCTTTTTCGTTTCTTTTTTACGTTAAGTCGTACCTGAGTGTTCAGCCCAGGGACGAAAATACTTCCGCAATGCGCACAATATTTTCTCCTGACAACATCTGCAAGATTTAAATCTTCTTCAGCTGCACACTGAGTAAATTTTTGCATATAAAAAGCTGATAAACTAGGGACGGTGGGCAATAAAGTATGAGAAGCGCCCCAAAGAAAATGAAGACGTTTCGTCGTGTCCTCTACGTTCATGTCTTTAATTTTCAAGTCTAAAAATGATTTGCTTTAAGCTAAATCAATTACATAATCGGCATTTAAAATTTAATGATCAACCGCAGGAGTTGTATTAGTGAGAACAAGAATTCAGGTAATTAAACCATAATAACTCTAGTATTGATTCTGAAGTTCTTTTCAATTCGTTTTTTTTTTTATCAAACCATCTTTTTAAAAAATATATATACGTATAGTTTCATTCGATAGTCGTAAAAATTCCAATTTCTACGGTTCTATCAATTATCAACAGGTGCACCTGATTCTATGATAATCAAAAGACTTCAAGTTGGCAAATGTTTTTTCCCGAAATAATCATTCACTTTCAAATACGGTTTATACTTCTACGTACACTTCTACAGACAGTGTATCAAATCAGAACGATTTATAACCATACCATGATATGCTGTTGTATCCAATAGCAAGTTGGTTTTTCCAGCGAATCACCTTTATGTATATAATTTAAATGAACATTAGTAATGTATTGTTGATACCTTGTTCTTATTAGATTGCGAGAATAATGTTACTTTCAATTTTCATCCATCCGATTGATGCATAACCGCTTTCACTTTACATTACTTTGATGTTTAGAAATTTTTTATTTCACACTTCATTCTACTAAATTGGTTACATCTCAAGTAGAAGAAAGTTTAGAAATAAATTTCATTTATACAACTTGAGCTTATTTAAAAAAAAACTTATCAATTCATCTAAACAATTACCTTTTTTATAAAAAATTTCTTGTACTTACCAATTTTAAACATTTTGTTCTTTATTTAGAATGTACAAATAAATAGAATTATATTTTTTTTATCATTTCTTCTTTCTCAATTGGTCATTTAAGTTTTTTTTTTTATACAGAATAGATAACAGACATTATTATTATTATTATTTTTTGCTTTCGCTAAGGTCATAGTTATCGGCGGCTATTGCCTTTATTGTATTTTAATTATGATTACATAACTTGTACAAGATGAGTATACAACTAGTCACATGTACAACTTTTGGTTGTCTAATTTAAGTAGTCCGTTCGCACAGCAGGTTCTACACTAGCTGTCATACCTGCAATCTACTAGGAGATTATCTATTTAAACATTCTGATCTCTATACTTATACTGACAAATAGCGCACAAGTTCCTGTACACCTAAATGCTGTCTAATCTAACCATGACCTTCTTGTCTGTACATCTATCAAACTATTACACATTTCAGAATATGTTACCTAACTTGTAGGGCTTCAGGGGTCCTCTTGCTAACTAACTACCTATATTTAGTATCTTGTTAATAGGGTTCATTCTTGTAGAATTCATTCAGACTCTAGTACTGACTTTACAACATATCTTTAGTACTTTAGTATACTCCTGTTTCTGATCTCAAACTCTCAATCCAGATAGTCTGATAGGATTATGACCTGTTTCTGATATCCTAGAGTCTGCCTCTTAAGGTTCTTTTTCTCTAATTCAAAACTTTTGGTGACCTGATTAGTAGTACCCCTTACTCAAGATTCTTGCTTGCCTGATTCCTTTCACATTGGTATTTATTTTCTAGGTTTAGTCTTTATAGTAGTACAGTCAAAGATCCATGCTACCTCTCTATTCAGGTCTTCTCAAGTAGGTTCCAGTTTTTCCAGTTCACAGATTTATATGATTATGAGGACTTATCTTGAGTTTGCATTACTGATACTGGTTTGCATTCCTCTGTGTAATTTCAACATTATGTAGATGTCTTATGACCTGCCAATTATTTGATGTGACTATGTTACAGGTACTGATCCCAACTAATTAACAGATTGTCATTACTGTAGTATCAGACACAAGGACTTATCTTAAGTTTGCATCACCTGATGTCAGTTTGCATTTTTTTATATAACTCCAACATTGCACAGATGCCTATAGTACCAATATACATAGGTAGTTTTCCAAATTTTCACTGTCAATGAGTTTTGAACTTCTAACCTACCACTTGGAGGATTGACAACTTATCCACTTCACTAAGTCATTATATTCCTGATAACAGACATTATTATTATTATTATTATTATTAGATCTGCAGAAACAGGATCAGTAGGACTTAAAAAACTTTTATTTTCTTGTTATTGTTTGTTGTTGTATTGATTTTTTTTCTGTTTTTCAACTTGATTATCTGTAATTTTTGAGCTTTTGTCTTTTTTTTTAATATTTTAGATGTTGTTTATTTTATATTTTTCTGCAACTTTGCTTCTTAGGATTTCCAATTGAGATTTACAAGAGAGTTTTTTTTGATTTGTTAATTTTTATTTTATTTTTTATATTTTTATTTTATTTTTTTTAAGTTTACTAAAATGCACCTATGGTACTAAATACTGTAAGTGCTATTTTTCAAAAACATACTAAGTAAACAGAATTAGGTACTCTAAATAAAAATATTTAGAACTTATAAAAACCTTACAAGAACTGAAATTAGAACTTTATATATAATCTATTATTATTTTAAAACTGTATTCTAATTCTAAATTTTATAATAAAATTTTATATAGTGTTCAACACCATAGGCACATTTTAAAATTTTTATTATTTTTTTTAATTTTTATTTTTTTTATATATTTTTTATATTTATTATTTATTATTATCTTTATTAATTTTTACTTTTTATTTGTATTAGCATAGTGGATTTTAATTTGATTGAATGATCAATACTAAACATTATACACTATAATCTACATATTGACATAACATTTTACTAATACAAAAATAGTTTAGTAGTTACAAATATAAATTGCTCAAACTTGATACCAAAAAAAATTAAAATAATACCTTTTGATAAACTATCAAAGTAATTCAAATAATGGTTAAGTAATTTAAAAGTTAGCTAAAAAGCATTTATTTTATATTTTTATTACAGACATAATTAAGAAAAAAAAATATAAAGTAAAAATATTTAAACAATAAGTTTTTCATAAAGATTCAACTTTTTCTAATAAAAAAAAGTTCAATATTACAATTTAAAAGGTTAAGAGAGTGTTGTTTATAATTATAACTAGCATAATGCTTCTATTATATTTGATCAGGTGTTAATACTAACTTCTAGTTAACATTTTGATTTGATTGGAAAGGCTCTATGCAGAAAGTATTACAATAAATTAATTATAAGTACAAAAAAACTTAAAACAAATAAAATATGTTCTCATTTAAAACATTAAGTTTACCTTTTATAGCTTGTTAAAGTATAAATACAATAAGTATAAGGAAGGTTTCAAAACATTTGATCAATTTTTTTGAACTATCACAAGAGTTAATAATATGTTATTATTATATATACAAAACTGATAATGATTTGAAATATATTTATTTATTTAACTATCTACTGCTAATAAAAAAAATTTCTAACAATAAAATTAGAAAAATTCAAAATAAGTCATATGTATTTTAAAATAATATTATTTATTTACAATTTTAATTTTAGAAATTAAAATTTACATATTAGGAAGTTTGTACAAAACTTAACAAAGTAAAACTAAATAAGTAAATTATATTTAAATTTTTTATTTTTTTTATTTTTTTTATAATGTAAATTGGTGTAGATATAAATTTTTAATAAAAAATTATTATATTAAAATTTTACTTCAATAATTATTTTTAAAAGCAATTTCTCTTAGTCAGAAAATTAAATTAATGATAAGAGTATTATATACAAGACAGTGTTCATATAATAAACAATTTATTTTTGACCTAAAAAAGTTCAAAAAAATACTTAAAGAATCTGAGCCATTATTGAAAGACTTAACTAATTATTGAAACTAATCTGCAAACAAAAAGCAATATGACCAATAAAAAAAATAAAAAAAGATTGGTTTTGTTTTGTTATTTTTTATTAAGACTTAATAATAAATTTATTAATAAAGTTAGAATAGAGGTTGAGTTTTTATTAAATGCAACAAGTATGTTCTCATTAATAATTAAAACTTTAGTTAATATAAATGTAACAATAAGACATGAGATAATTAAAAGATATAAAGTTCAATATATGAAAACAAATATGATAATAATGGGTAAATTTTTATTAGAAAATATAAATATATAAGTTTTTTTTTAATAATAAATTTTAATTACAAAAAATAACTAAATATATAAATTTTTTTATAAATTAAAAACTTAGTTATTTTTAATGTAAACAATTTTTATAATTTTCATTAATATTATTATAATAATATAACATCTATGCAAGACTTTGCTTATTTTGCTATAATACTTCTTAAAGCTTTGTCAGAAATGATATTCATTTTATTTTGTCAAGAAAAAAATCTTTATAATAAGAAAAATGTAAATGCAAATATTTTAATATTAAATGTTTATGTATTATTCTTTTCTTATTTATAGCTTGGTTATACAGATCAAAGACAATTATTTGCTAATCTGATTTCTGTACTAACAACTTATTAAGAATAAGTCAAACATCTTTTAATCCATAATTATAATGATAGAATTGAATAATATCAGATTAATTAAACTATGAAAAATATAAAACTAGTAGATTTAAAAAAAGAGTCTTTTCATTCTAGTTTAGAATATGTAAATGTGCTTAAACATCTTAAAGATATTCCAGAACTAAGAACTTA
Source organism: Cetraspora pellucida (assembly GCA_910591915.1). Taxonomy (NCBI): domain Eukaryota; kingdom Fungi; phylum Glomeromycota; class Glomeromycetes; order Diversisporales; family Gigasporaceae; genus Cetraspora; species Cetraspora pellucida. Next base: position 3,934 of record CAJVQA010009977.1, on the reverse strand, counting down.
TTAAGAAATAAGTGTATTTATAGTACTTATGAATTATCTCAGACAGCTTTATATACAGTATATTATTAATTATTGCATTAAATTCAGTAACTCTTTCAAAATATTAAAGCAAATTTTGCATATTGTTCTAATGATTAGGCCTTTGTATATATTTTTAAATAGTCATGAAACTGTATTTTTTGAAAAGCTTTTTTATAAAGTATTTAGACACAATAAGATTTTGGCACAAAAGTTAAAACTTTATAAAATTAATTTATTACTTAAACTAGCATTTTAGGAATAGTTTCAAGTATATTTAACAATCTTATGAAAATTTAAACAATCCAAAGACCTAGAAATTAGATATTTCATAAACTTGTTTAATAATATTATTTTGCTAATTTTAGATTTTTATCCTGTTGTATTCTATAATAGAAATTAGATGATTACAAAATAACAATGATTTATATTTGGTTATTTTTTATCAATATAAGTATAAAAATTATAAAAAATTATTATTAGTATTTTTTAGTAATGTTTTTTTTGGTTTAGTACTAATCATCCTATTTTACAAGTTCTTAATAATTATATATATGTTTTTAATGATTATTATATAGAGAATTTCTGCAGTTTATTTTGATAACAAATTTAGAAATTGAATACTTCAAATCAAATTATTTGACAGATACAAGTAATAAACCAGATTTGTGATAGAAGTTCTTTTACTAATGCCTTTTCTAAGAATTATAATATCAGATATTTAGCAAAACAGCTAAAATATCTTAAGAAGCATATTGTAATTTTTCTGTTAAATTTTTTTACAAACATCTAAGCAAATTGAAAGCTATTTTATATGATACAGATTCACAACTAAAAATATATAAGCTTCCAATACTTGAAGCTTAAGTTAATATTAAAATATTAGCAATAACTTAGAATATAGCATATCTGTCTTATAAAAATAAATATTGTGATCTTGAGAATTGTGTAGATAATTGTAAAGTAGGTTATGTTCTAATATATAGGTATGCTTATTACTATAAATATTTTTTATTTAAATTAGAAAGCTAATATAAGCATTGTACCAATTATCTTGTAAGCAATATTGAAAAAATTATAAAAGTTATCAGAAAATTCTAAACAAATTTTATAACTACAAATACAAGTAAATTGAATAATACTATGACTATTAATAATACAAATATAAATAATAAAAATTTGGCTTTAAACAATAATATATGCATACTTTTTAAAAAGATGATGAGTAATTTAATAAGTATATAAATTGTAATATAAAAACTGGAACATGTAACTGTAATAAATTTTTTTTAAAAAATTATTTTTATAAATTAAAAATAAAATAAAAAATCTTATGCTTTATTACTTTAAATTAATTAATAAATTAATTAATAATATTGATATAATTTTATTAGCTGATAATATATTTTTTAAGATTTTTATCATTTTGCATATATGTGTTGAAATGTACCTATAAAATCAGGTGTAATGTGAAATCAAAACAAACCAATTAATACATTAATTTAAAATAAAGACTAGTATTAAAATAGATTAGAATTAAATAATAATAAAAACAATTTTAATATTAAAATTTCAAAAAAAAATTTTTTTATTAAAACATGAAAAGTGGTTTTATAAGCAAAATTTTGAACTACAAGTGATTTTTAGAAAAATTGGTATTTTCTTTTAATTTTACATTACATTTGATCTTATGACAATTAGATAAATGCATTATAACACATATGCACTAAATTACATTAATCATTTTTTAATATTGATATATTTTAAAATGATATATACTGTTTCTAATTGGGTAAAATTACTGTCTTATAAAAATGATTTGCAAAAAAATAGCCAATTATAGAAAAAACCTGCTATGTTATAATAAATTGTTAATGTTATACAATTATATAAGTTAAATTTTAATATTTTGTTATATATATGTACATATATTTTTTTTATTAGTAATCAGACATATGTAAAATTTTTTATATGAAAAATTTGTACAAAATTTGTTTTCTAGGATTATTTAATTAAAAGAAAGCTGTCAGTTTAATTTCTAAATATAAGTTCATAAATTCTTTAACATTTAAGGTTCTTTCTGTAAAATTTCAAGAATGGTTAAAAATAAATCTTTAAATAATCTAGTCCATTCAGATAAGACTGTCCTAAATTGGAAAATAATCATCTGAGTTACCTAATTATTACACAATTAATAAGCAATTTTTTTTTATATGTTTTACAATAATACTTTTAAAACATATATACATATGTAGCTTCAATAAAATGTGAGTAAATATCTCATTATTATTTAAATGATTTAATGAAATAATGCTGCAAATATTGTATAATACTGTAATAATTTTTTATTAATTTATTAATATAAAAGTAAATTATTACAAATTTTGTAAATATTTTTTTAATTTAATAAAATTATAATTCCAAAAAAGATCATTTGGCATTTTCAAATAAATTTTCAATATTTTTTGTATTATCAGTTAATGTTTTAGCATCATCCAAGTTATCATTAACCATATTCTCATTATTTTTAGTAATAAATTCATTTTCACCCAACTTTTTCATCATACTTACCTTTAATGCTTTGATATTTTTTTTAATTTTATTTTGAAGATAATTCAAATATATTAAACATTTAAATTGATATCTTTGTAAGCAATAGCTACAATAACTATGCCTATATGCAAAAACATTGCTGTTACTAAAAAAGGTAGTATAATTAGTGCAACTACAATACAAATAATTGAATAAAACATTTGTAAAAAGCTTTCTGAAAGTAATAAAACCTTGTGAAAGATAATGATCTGTTATTTTATAATCTAAAGAAGTCAACTTATATAAATTAATACTATTATTAGATGAATCAATAATTGAAAAATACAAGTAATGTGCTTGATATATCTTTATGAATAATCCTAAAAGCATTGTAGCATACTTTTGAGAAAAAATACACAATTGCTTTGAAGCATATAGATATTTTGTAGAATCTACAAAGGTTTGATAAAAATTATTATTTTTTCTATTCTGAAAAATAAAATAAGCTTTCTTCTGAAATTAATTGGTCATAAAAAACTTAGCTATATATTATTGAATAATGCTATAAATAAGTTCTACAGAACAATCACTTAATGATGCAAGATGGTTAATAATCATATTTATTATTGGATGTTTAATATCCATTCAATAAAAAATATTAGAAAAAACATCAAAAGATGCATTTATAATGTTTTCAATTAAATCAAAGAAAGGGATTACTCCAGCAATGCATACAAGCCTTTTTGTATGCTGCCTAGTTACTTTCTTAATGATGTACCACATAAATGTCAAGAACTAAAGAAATTAGATTGCTTAAAAGATCAGTTAAATATAAAAATTTGATGTTTTTAGATATATGACCAAACTTAGAATAAACAATATCACTTATATCAAGCTATACCATATGCATTACATAAAGAATTAAATCCATTTACCATAGCTTTAGCTTTTTTTCAAGATTTTTATTTTTTCTGAATATACTTTTATAAATATTATTAAACAGCAATGAATTTTTAAATAAACAAATTCATGACTATTTAAGAATATATAAAAGAACTTATTATAAACAAAACTAATATAACAATAGAGGAATAGCATTATTCTTAAAAAGAATTTAGTGTATAATAGTCTTGCAAATAAAAAATTAGCCAGACCAATCTGCAATGATAGAAATAGTATATTTTGAAAAATACTCTTGCATTAGTTTTTGATTATATACAACTTGAAGGGTCTTTATATAATCTTTAACATGTTTTAATATGCTTCTAATGAAATCAAAGAGAATAGCATTTTGTATATATTGATTATTTTTTTTTTTTAATATTAATGGTGAGGCCATGCCTCTATCTTTATTAAATATTTAATTGAGATTTTACATAAAGTA
>CAJVQA010009976.1:0-11700 GCA_910591915.1 Cetraspora pellucida | reverse complement strand
TCATAATACAAATATTATATAGGTGATTATCCAAATTTTCACCATCAATAGGATTTGAACACCCAACCTACCACTTGGGAGGTTAACAACCTGACCATTTTACTAGGTTGCCATACTCCATTTATTTACTTTTATAAAAGATTCATAAAAATAATTAGCTTTAAAAATACAATTAATTAAATATTAGACAACTTCTTTATATACTTGTCTTTTCAGATCTATATTAATAGAATTTAAGAGTAGATCTAATGTTACAAAAAACCTTTGTTCAAAGGAATAATTACTTAAATCATAATCTACAAGAAATATTTTAAGTAAGTAATCAACAAGTTTTTTAGATACTATTATGATTCTTTATTTTTTGTTATATTTTTTTTTTGATTATTTTTTAATTTAACTGTTGAAGATATTTTTGCTTAATAATCATAACAAGCTTTTAATTTATTGAATTTTTGGTATTTAAACTTTTTGTTTTTTTAAAAGTCTCTTTAGACTTCTTAACATAACAATAACTATACTCTTTTATAATTTAAAAATATATTATTTTCTAATTTGATTTTATATTATATCAGATCTTTTGATCTAATTGGCCAAAAATCACATGCTGGAAAAAATCATAGATAAGCTACTAATGTTAGTAAAAATCTAAAAATCACAGGATAAAGTTACAAGATTAGAACAATTAATTGGATCAAAAAGAGCTACAACATTTCAGATGCCTATAAACTATACTTTTATATTGTATATTGTACAAACTTTGCTTCTAGTTCTGTCCTAAGTCATAAGTTTTCTTAGTTTAATTTTTTTTTTACTTATTTATATTATTATAGTCTTTTTATTATTTCAGTTATACTTGTATATAGTTATTTATTTGTAATTTATCCTGCTTATGTCTTTGTTTATGTTTAAGAACATTGGTCACTATGTATATAAACATTAAAATGAGCAGTTTGATTACAAATAAGCTATAAATTAGTAATATAAACAATGTGGCTTTGTGTTATTATAATATAGATATAACAACTAAGTAAATAACTGCTTATAATAATATCAGTACCTTTATTATATAATTATTTAATATAACTTTAGCAAATAAAGTTATATAAATTTAGGTCCTTTTCATCTTTCTAAAAGAACTAGTTGTGAATTAAGTTAATGATAAAATCTTAAAAACAAATAAAATACTATACTATCTCTAATATATTTTACATTAATTTATCTAACTTCATCTAATTCCCTATTATGCTATCTTACTTTTGTATATAAGTATATAATGGGTCTTTTATTTAATATAAAGAAAATAAGCATTAAGGCTAAATAGACCTTTTATTAAATAAATAGAAGCTGTATCTTATATAGTTATAAAGTATAATACCTTAAGAAAAACTGTCTATAGGAATATTATTGCATTCAATTAATTCCATAGTAATTAAATTAATGATTTATTATAATTATTATAGAAGACTCTTAAAAATATCTTTAAGATTCACATTACTCTTAATTAATGCAATCCTGATCATTCTTAAACTATTACTTTCTTTTGATTAATTACTATTGATGTATTCAAATATAGCATATAGAATCCTATTAATACTATATTCTCTAATAGTAATTATATTATTAAATCCAGTACTACATTATTAGCAGAACTAAACTGTATAATGATACCTGCTCTTCTGATTTACTATAGTAACATTTAGTGTCAGTTGTGTGTATTAATTAAACAACACCTACTGAATTAACTAAATTTGTGTTAAAATTTAATTAAAATACAATTTAAGAAAAAGAAGATAAGTATAAAATAGGCTAACAACTTTTATTGCAAAATCAACAACCTCTTTAGAATCTACAGAATCTCAACTCAATGCATAATTTAGCAAGCCAAATTACCAATTTGGTTTAACAAATACAGTTAACACAACTATTGCAAATAAACCTTTTAGATTCCTATAAAAAACTAAATTTAGTCTTCTATCTAAATTTTCTAAAGAAGTCCAAGTCTGATTTTTTGATTAAAAGATGTAAAAAAGGTTTTTGAAGCTAACAAGATTAACAATGTCTGAAAAATATCTTTAATTATTTCTAAATTAAAGAGATTGGCTTTTACTTAATAAAAGATTATAAAAGTACAAATTCTAATTATAAATTGATAAAGTAATAATGCAAATATAATACAAAATTTTAAAGTTAATTTTATTATGAAATTTCAGACCTATAAATTAGAAAGTGAGTGGTTTGCTTAGCTTACACAAAGGAAACAACTTTTAGAAGAAATCATCAATTCTTATTATATAGTTATAGAAGAGATAATAAGAAGAATTGAAGCTAAAGATCACTAGTATTTCAATTTAGCTAAAGTTAAAATGTTTATAAACAGGCTAAAATTAGAATTATATATATCTATTTTTCTATTTATTTCATATATGTTACAAGCTGTTTATAATCAAGCTAAAGCATTTAAGAATGCTTATAAACAAAATCCTATATATGCTGTTTTACTAGATCAAACTATAAGTTATCTATTCAAAGTAGCTTAACTTCAAAATAAATCACTTTAAGTTTTTACTCTTTCTACAAATAGAACTGAAATAGCAATAAATAAACTTATTGAAGTTATTAATAAAATGATAGCCCAAATTCAAGATCTGTAACAGCTTCAGAGAAGCTATCAACCTAATTAAAGGAACTTTAACTTAATTATTATTTGTTATAATTGTAATATTCTGAACATTTAAGTTAAAACTGTACTGTTTTGCATCAACCTCTAATTGTTTCTAATTTATTTATAATTTCTTTAAATAATACTAATTTACAAAAGCATTGTTAGCATTAATAAATTTATTTCTACAAAAAGTTTAACTTAAAGTTTTTAAGAAGTGTTTAACATATTTAGAATTTATCAATAATGTTGCTTTTATTTTTGCTTTTGCAAAAGTAAAAGTAAGAAAGAATGACCTTATAATGACATGAGCCAATAAGCAAAAAGTAAATGAAAAGAAGGCAATATTAGTAGAAGAAATAATAAAAGATAATCAGAATAATAAAAAGTGCAATTCATCTTGACTAGACATAATCTGTCAAAAGAAAAAAATTCATTTCTATTAGATAGAAAAAACTAAACAATAAAACTTTACAAACATCATCTTTAGTTAACCTATATTCAATTATTACTAAAATATAAGATAGGCTAGCTAATATTAAATTTGGTTAGTTGTTCAAAGCTAACAATCTATGAAGTTTGATTTAATTCAATCTTTACAAAAAAAATAATAGTAGATAAAAATTAAGAAGCAATATAAATCTACAAAATATTTAATTGTTAACTACACTATATTGTAATGCAAAAGTTCAGAAGAAAGTAATCCTACTAATAGTTAATAGCAGATCTTTTAAAAGTATTGTATTATTTTATCTTTTAAAGAATTTAGAAATTAAAATTAATTATCTATTTACTATTAATATAATTAATATTTATAACAAATTAAAAAAAATTATCAGTAAATTTGCCAACTTTTTATTTATTGTTGAAAGAATAAAAATTTCAATAAATGTTGTTGTTACTAATGCTAGTTCTTATAATGCATTAGTAGATAATAATTGGTTATCAAAAGTAAGTGCCTTAATTGATTGAAATAGTTTTAAAATAATGCTTACATAGGATGAAAAGAAAGTCACAGTATATAAAATTTAGAAAGATCATCTCAAAACTGCTTAAAGCCAAAAGATCTACAAAGATAAATCAAAAAAAAATTGATGTTAAAGAAAAAGAAAATAAAAAAATAAAAGATAATAAGAAAGACAAGAATAAATTTGAAAACAAAAAACTAGAGGATAGAATTTATGTTCTTTTAAAGTTATAAGAGAAGAACAAAAATTTTGAAAATGATAATATATATTTTAGAAATATAATTAGGAATAAGTTAGAGTAGAAAAAGCCTAGTAAAATTTTGAATAGTAATGCTGATTATGTACAGAGAGTTAATTACAATTGAAATCAAAAAAATAATACAATAATAAAGATAAGAATAAAATTATTTTATTAAAGCCTCTCGATTTCTAGCCTATGAATAGTTTGTGATTACTAAATATAGAATTCTCAAATAATGAAGAAAATGAAAAATGGCATATTAATAAGTTAACCATGAACAATTTATTTGCAAAGGGCTATAAAGAAATTGCTGACTTTTACAACTATTATTTTAATAAGAAGAAAAATTTAGTTACAATATATAACATTAAGACCCTTCTAAAGACCAAAAAAATAACAGAATTAATTATAAATAAGAATTCTGATCTCTTCACCAAGAGTATCTCTAAACTTGGTTGAACTAATAGAAGCTATTACCAAATAATTACAATTGATGCATTATCAAATAAACAAAAATCTTAATAACACTCAATAAATAAAAAGAGTACTTTAAGGATGAGTTAAAGGCAATAAAAAAGGAAGAAATAATCTGAGCTTTCTATAGCCTCTGGTTCTCTTCAGTAGTCTTAGTAAAACAAATTAAAAGAAAGATACACATATGTATAAACTATTAGAAATTGAATATTGTTACAAAAAGGCAATTATTTACTTTTGAGAATCATTAATCTCTTAAATAGTTTAAAAGGATCATCTTAATATACTTCTCTAAACCTTGTTAATAGATACTAACAGGTCAAAATAGCAGAAGAGAATAGTAAAAAGACAGTTTTTATAATGTCTAAAAAGATCTATAAGTTCAATATAATGCTCTTCAGATTAGCTAATACTTCAGCTACCTTTTAGTAATTAATAAATAGCATATTTAAAGATATTATTAGAAAATTTGGCATTATATTTCTTGACAATATTAATATTTTTTCTAAAATATTCAATAAACAGTTGTTCTATCTTCAAAAAGTTTTTAAACATTTACAAAAAGCAGGTCTTAAATTAAAGTTCCAAAAGTGTTTCTTTGAGAAGTGCTAATTGAAATTCTTGGAATATATAGTAAATGCTAAAGAAATCTTAACTAATCTAAAAAAGATACAAGCTGTTTAAGATTTTCTAACACCTTGTAATGTAAAACAATTATAAGAATTGTTAGAACTTGTCTCCTATTATCAAAAATTTATAATCAGGTTCACTAATATTATTGCATCACTAAATTTATTATTAAGAAAAATAAGTACTATAAGTAGAGTTCTGAACAAGAAGAGGCTTTTAAAAATTTGAAACTAAAACTTTCACTGCTTCTATTCTAACAAAACTAAACAATTTTTGTTATTTACCAATACATCTTATCAAGCTTTAGGTATAGTTCTCTTATAACTTAATTCTGAAAGTAGAGAACAAGTAATAGTATATGCCAATTACAGCTTATCTTTAACTAAAAACAATTATCCTATGACCAAGAAAGAGTATCTAACAGTTGTATAAGCTATGTTACACTTTTGAGAGTATTTATACAGTGTCTTTTTTATTATATATACAGTTCATTTCACACTAAAGTTTTTATTTTCTTATAAATTATTTTAAAATATACTTACTTATTGTATTTTAACATTGCAAAAATATTCTTTTAAGACAATATATAAGCCTAAAAAGAAACATTTAAATGCTAATAGCCTATTTCATATTTAAAAAAAAAAAATTTTAAATATATTTTATTGGCAAAATGAACAATTTTAAAATTATCTTATATAATTATAACAAAAATAGGCCTAGACATATATTATTTATTTTTAAAATATCTTAATGATGCAATAATACTTTTAGACTATAATGAAAAACAATTAAAATATAAAACCCAATATTATTTAGTTCAAAAAGGGTTACTATATAAAAAGAACCAAAAAAACTCTTTAAAACTTTAACAAGTTTTTAAGTCCTATAAAATAGAGGCTGTCTTATTCAGTATGCATTCAAATTCTTTAGCTAGTTATTTAAAATTATGTCAACTTTTTAACTAATTTTAATTTAATATTTCTGGCCTCAAATAGAAAAAAGTATTTAGGCCTATATTAAATCATATACTTTTGTCAAAGACAGAAATAATCTAGAAGTAAATAACTACTTCATTCCATCCAAGTTGAATGACCCTTTAACAGAGTAGGTATTAATATTGTAGGGCTACTACTAATTACAACAAAAAAAAGTTAATATATAGTAGTTATTACAGAATATTTAACTAGTGACCTGAAGCTTAAGCTCTAAAAAAGCTAATGCTATATCAGTAATGGATTTTTTATTCAATAATTTAATCTGTTAACATGGGAATTTGAAAGTATTATTTTCTGATCAAGACTTCTATTTCTGTAATAAAGTAGTAAATAATTTTGTAGCTGGATAAGCATTAAGCATTGTCTATTTACTACCTACTCACAAACCAATAGATTGATAGAATAATTTAATTGTATCTTCTGTAAGGTACTTGCTAAATGTTTAAGTCAGTTTGGAAATAAATAAAATAATTATATATCTTCAGTCCTATTTGTATATCAGATAATTTAATATAATACAATCTAATATAAATTATTTTTTTTAGTTTATAGTTATTATTTTTTTTTCTTTATAAAAACTAGATTAATTACTTTTTCTACTAAATTGACAAATGAGAATAAATTACAAAAAAATATATTATAAAGATTTGAAACATTATTGAAAAACTTAGTAGATGCCCATTGCTAAGCTAACAGTATAATTCAAAAAGCATAATAAAAACAATATAACTATTATAACTCTAAGTATCCAATAGAGTTATATAAAATTGTCAATTTAGTGCTCTTATTTAAATCATCTTTACCTATATCACATAGTTATAAGCTTGAGAAAAATAAACTAAACTATATTATATTCACAATACTTATAAAAATAGTACTTATAAATTAAAGACTATAGATAGACAAGTCTATAAAAAACCTGCATATAGAAATAAGTTAAAGAAATATTACATATAAAAAAAAGAAAAACAAATCAATATTTAAAGAATAAAAAAATATAATAATTTTTATATATATACTGAGCATTAGAGTGAGCTCTGGTTATATATAATATGAATTCTTTAAAGATTCACTTTAATATAAAAAAACATTATTATTACAGTACCAAATTCAGAATGAAGGAATAAAAAAGATTTTTATTATTTTTAAAAAAAGAATAAGCAATATAGATAACAAAATTTAGACATTAAAAATATACTATTATTTACACTTACAGAAGTCCAACAAATTTATAAGAAATTACTACTTTTTATTAAAGATTTATAAAAATGTAAAATAATCCTTTTATCTTTAAAAATAGCAATAGACAAAAGTTGGTAAGATCAACTAAAAATTCTATATGTGAGACTAAAAAGAAATTTATAGAACTTATTAGTCAATTTACCAAATTTCTACCTCTTGATAAAAAAAATAAATAGTATAAATTGGAGAAACACTGTCTAAAAAATTCTTCAAAAAGAATTTTCAAATAGATATAGGAATATTTAAAAAACAGCTTTCTGTGCCTATACCTTATATTCTTTCTATGACATTTCAAATCTTCTTAGTATAAAAATATTACACCTTATATCCTATTAAAAATGTATAAAGATGATTTTAAGAAATTAGTTAATAAGATAAAAACTATAAAAAATCAAAAAAATTAGACTTATTTGTACTTTACAAGACTTTTGTAGAAGCTCAAGGACAAGAAAGAGAATATGTTAGATTGTAAATTAGTACACTGTTCTAAGTCATAAGTTTTCTTAGTTTATTTCTTCTTTTTTTTTTGTTTAAAGCAGTGATCTTGTCTGCATATTTTTTATTAAATAATATATGATTATATGTAATATACATAGTCTATCAATACAACAAAACAGTATTCTGTATTACATTTTCTGTTAACTCATCTTATAATAAAACCCATATATATCATTCTAATAACATTCTTTTATCAGATTATATTGTAATTACTTCATATCTTCTTTTCATATTCTATAATCTTTCTCTTAGATCTAATTTCTTTAATGCTACTTCTATTTTATCTGATTTATTTTTTAACAACCATTCTTCAACTTTTAATTGTAACTCTTTCTCACCTTTACCAAATCCAACTCTTTACCATTTCAACCTAACTATTGTTATATACAATGTTAAAGACTTTAATAATCCTACTAAGAGAGAAGCATGACAGAATTATTGCCTCAATCATGACATATTCATTGCAAGCATCATAGAAACAAACATTTTGAACAAATTTAATTTCTTTTCTACAATAATAATTTTTTTACTTACTACTGGTTTAACTTCTCTACCTCTATAAAAGGTATTGCTATTATAATTCGCAATTATCTCAAACTTCATATTTACAGTATTCATACTTATCCTTGAGGTGCTATAGTACTTGATATTTTCTTTTGAAGTAATATCAAGCTTTGCATTATTTCAGTATATCTGTTATCAACTAATACTTCTATTAGCAACCAAACCCAAAACAAAGTAATAACTGGATCCAACAAGCTTCTCAACTTCATATTCATTCTATTATACTTGGTAACTTTAATGCACAGAACAACACTCATAGCTTTTCTTTTAAATATAAACTTATCAACTTTCTTAATAATTCTAATATATATGATATTAAAGCTCATTTTAACAACAAACACTCTATCTGGTCTAACAATATTAGTAGCAGCCATATTGACTACATCTGAACTAACCACTTTAATATACAATTTCTTCTTTCCTATAGTTTTGATAATAGTCAAACTTCTACCTTTAGTGACCATCTAATTCTCTTTTCTATCTGAACATTTCTACATGCTTATAGTAAACCCTTATGTAAACATACTGGCATTAATCATTGTATTTTTAACTACAAAGCCATATCTACAAAGAACTGAGAACCCTTTCCAAATACCTTATCTCAACAACTCCTATTATACAAAACTCATACCAACAATAAAACTCATGAGAATATTAAAACCACTTGGCACAAAATCCAATACTCTATTATTTATACTGCTATTTATACTATTTTTAATAAAGTTTCTTATAAATGCAGCTACAATTATCAATACTTACCTTACAGTACCCTATTACACCTATTTTTTAAAAAACTTAGTTACATTATTAAACTTGTTAAAAAACTTACTCAATATTCCAATACCTCTTACATTAATCAAAACATCTTCAAATTAACAAATAGTCACAATGTGACCTTTAATTACTTATTTCTACTAACTCAACCTTTATTCAAATTTTGTTCCAGCATGCTCACTTAATCTGAAAACAACTATTTCATGTTCACCATCTGAAAAACTCCTTTTACTTTGACAACAAATCAACTAAATTATTGGCAAAAGATGTATTAATCTTACAACACATTCTATTTAGACTATCAACAATATTCTTAATTATTACTACCAAACTGCCTATTTCACTAATATAAAACTTTCTCAAGAGCTTATTACTAACTTACTAATTATTAAACAATATGTTTGATCTTATTTTTAAGACTAAACTGCATATAGACCTATTAATCAAACTCTTTTTAATAATTTTTGACAATAGCACTATTTTTCTCTCTTTTACATCAATTTAATTTGGTATTATTCTCTCAATTTCTCTATTACTAATAATGAATTTCTTAAAACTCTCTCTTAACTATCTAATAACAAAGTCTGTAGTCTTATAGGCATTAGTTATAAAATGCTTAAACATATTAGTCCACAATGCATTTCTGTTATTATTGCTCTTTTTAACTATTACTTTCTTGAAAACAAAATTTCCAAGCAATAGAAACATAGTTGCATTTATCTTATTTCTAAATGAAATACTTTTGATTATGACCTCAACCTTACTCAACCTATTAGTCTTGTTGAACATATCTACAAGCTTTATACTAAAATTTTTACTAATTGACTTAGCTTTGTATTTTCAACCCATCCCATTCTTTCATTTTTTAATTATATTGTCCTCCCTAACAACAGTAACTCAATTCCTATTTACATTTTTAACAATCTTATTAAAGATGCTTCTTGCAATCATAAGAACATTTGGTTACTTTCATAAGATATGAGTAAAGCCTATAATTCTGTCAACTTTACTCTCTTTAAACATGCACTTTCTCATCTCTTATTTCCTTTATTTACTATTAATATTCTCTCTGACCTTCTTATTAATCATCATAACCAAGTTATAACTAATTTTGATTTAATTTTATCCTATTCAGTTCACAATAGTATTGATCAAGATGAAACTATTACCCTATTATTATGATGTATTTACTATAATCCACTTATCTTCTATATATACTCAAACACTTTTGGTTACAAATTCAATCATTTTGAATTACTAACATTAAACTTCAAACATTCAAATCATTACAAAAACCATGCTCTGTTTTGGCTTATATAGATAATACTTTTTGAATTGCTTCATCACAATCTGAACTATCACATATATTATCTATAGCTGAATCTTTTTATGTTATGGCCAATATCCAAGTTAATCCTTCAAAAATCCATTCTGATTACCAATAATTACTCATTTTACTATACACCTATCTCTTATAATAACCATCTTCTTCCTCTTCACTCTTCTAAAATACCTTTTAAATTTTTAGATTCTTAGTTTACTTTGAATAACAAACAATCTAAACAAACAAAACTACTTATCTTTGAATCTTTTCAACTAATCCAAATTGCTAAAATCAAACTTATTACTGACTTATATACTTGTTATATTATTAATACAGTAATTATCCCTACTCTTGAATACTGACTTCAAAATATTGTAATCAATTAATCAACTTGCAACAAAATTTTCACTCAGCACATTGGCCTTATTAAACTTAAAGCCAAACTTTGTTATACAATACCTTCTAGTATCCTTCTACATCTACAAATTTATAACATCAAACATATTTGGGACATTTAACTGCAACACCATATTTCTAATTTTCTCAAATAACTTAATAATCCTAACCTACTAGGCACATCTACTCATATTCAAATCCAACAATTACAAAACAATCTTTTGTTTTCAACTAATATTTTTTCTTATCCTAATCCAATTATTGATGGTCTTAACTGTTTAACTACAAACTTTAAAATTATACAACTTTTTAAACATATTAACTAAATACTATTAATTAACCCAAATTATAACATTCTTTATACTTTACAGGATAGAACTATCTCTCTTGAATTTCTTCTCTTCTTCTATTCTAAATATCCTGTTTTCAAAAAACAACTAAGACATCACAAATTTCTCTTTCTTAACCAACTTACCTCTTATAATAATTTATACTTATTACATTGGCAACATCTTTCTTCTAGACTAAACAAACTCTCTAAAGGTGTTATACCTCAATGGTTTACTATTCTTGAGAACATTACTACAAGTTATTTCTATTAATGTATATTATATAATCATTTAACCTACCTCAATCAAACTACTTTTCTTATACTACTGGTTACTTTAACTTTAAGACCAAATCCTGATTACTTACTGTTCTTAACAATCAAATCATTGTTGGCAAGACCAAAAAGTATAATAGTCCTACAGGCCTTACTCTTATCACTTACTGGTACTGTTTATTTCAGTCTCAGTTTTCTAACCTTTATTTTATTCTTCTTTATATATTTTTTTTTTTAATGTTAATGGTGAGGCTATGCCTCTATCTTTATTAAATATTTAATTGAGATTTTACATAAAGTACAATTCTGCTTTTAAAATATTATAGAAAGA
>CAJVQA010009975.1:0-11700 GCA_910591915.1 Cetraspora pellucida | reverse complement strand
CTTTGTAAAAACTTCAATTGAATTTCAATAAAGTTAAAGGCATGGCCTTACTGTTAATATTAAAAAAAAAAAAAAAACTACTCTGGAAACCATATTGTATAAACTTTTCAAATTGGAAAAAGCAACAAGGTCTTAAATCTTTTTTTTTAAATACTTAACTCAAACTAATCATAATAGACAAACTAATCATAATAGACAAACTAAATACAATTGCCAAATATATACATATTTATATATATATGAACTACTTGACTAAGTATACTCAAACTCCAACACATGCCTACCCCTTGGTCATGCTATTAGAAAAATAAATATATGGACTATTCTTTAGATCAAATACAATATTTCATTTAACTATATTTTAACTATCCAAATCTAGATGAGTCTTAGCTACTCTAGTAGGTTTAGATTGCAAATAAATATATCTAAGCTTTATTCTTGAATGTAATTTTCTTTTTTTTGTATTTAAGTTAGTTATATATAGTTAGCAGTTTAATAATTAGCTCTAACTGCAAGTGTTAGCCTTAGACATAACATTTATATAGAATTATTTTTGTACTTAGTAACTCCATGAAGTTACTAACTTTAAAACTACCAATAAAGATATAAGCAAGGCCTTATCTTAATACTAAAAAAAAAAGAAAATAATATGTAAGTTTAAATACTAGATAAAAAAATAAGTAATTATATTTATATTATTACTTTGCCTATCTCTAGACAATATTGAATAATAAAAGTTATCTATTTTAATTTATCCTTTTTTTTAATTTACTATTTATATATTGTATTTATTATTTTTAGTTAGATTAGAGTTATATTTAAAGCAAACTTACTAAATAATTGATTGTGGGAACAATTAATTTCTTGATTTAAATTTCTTATCACTATATTTATATATTTTTTTTTGTTTTTGTTTAGAATGTGTAACATTTATGAAATAAAATATACATTAATTATTACTAATAGTAATGACTTCTTAAATATTAACAATACTGCATAATCAACTACTTGATCAATGCTAGATGCAAACTTTGATGATGATGATAAAGAGTTGAATAAAATTGAACATTACATTTCAGAAAAACTAGCAAACAAAGAAATTGATGTATTGGCATGATGGAAGATATGATTATAAATATAGCAATATAGGGTCTTTGCCTTAAAAATAACTTTATAATATATAGTAATTACTGATTACTATGTATTATAAAGTCATTTTCAAGATAAAGCCTCATATACTTTGTTAATAAATTAATTTAATATACAGTATTTACATAGGCATATCAAATTCAGTTTCCTCATCTGTCTTGTATAACTCATAACTATTTAGCAATTTTTACAAGTTCTGTTGCTTTTGAATATTTTTTTTCTTCTAGTGGAAATATGATTGCTAAAAACAGATATAATTTGGTGTCTAAAACTGTAAGAGCAGCACAATGTCTTCGATTATAAATGCAGAGACCATTGAAGAAAAAAATTTGAAGTTATAACTTCAAATTGTTTTTTTTTTTTTTAAAAAAAAGAAAAATATATACTATATTACTTATATTATCTAATAAAAATTAGTAGAGTTTACTATCTATAACATAAGACTCAATACACTAAATTTTTTTTAAAAAACTAATTTATTATATAATTATTTAATCTACTAAGTGTTGCCAAATTAAACTCTAAAACTGAATATATATTTTATATATTTAGTTTTTTTTTTTAAATATTAACAGTAAGACCATGCCTTTAACTTTATTAAAATTCAATTAAAGTTTTTACAAAGAAAAGCTTAATTTAAATTACATATGAAAAATAAAGACTTAGACATATAATCTGTAATCTAAATCTACAAGAGTGGCTAAGGCTCATCTAGATTTAGGTGTTAGTAATAATATAAGAGAGAGGGATATTATATTTAATCCATTGGATAGTCCAAAGATCAATTTTGGTAATAATTTGAGGTACTAAGATAGGGTAGACTAGAAGAAGAACTATGAGTTAAATTTGTAGTAAGTGTGTTTTAAAACTGTACAGAACATAAAATGCAATATGGAATCCATATTTGTTTGTATATTTGTTGGTTTAAATAAAGAAGAAATTTAATAAAAAGAGAAGTAGTGATATGATAGGAAATAGAAGCATTATGAATAGTAGAAATAAGGTCAATAGGAACTAAACCAGATAGGGTAGAAATAAGTGATAACATATGTGAGAGTTATGCAATTTAAAGCTATTAAGTGTAAGAATTTCTTGATGTAAATTAGAAACAAGATTGGTGGACATGTCAAGAGCAGTAGCATTTAAGATGCAATTAAGAAAATTAGAGATTAAGTAATAAATTGTTTAGGTAGAAGAACAAAGAGTCCAGAGTAATAAAAAGCTAGTTTAATTGCAAGAGGAATTATGTTTATAAAGAGTATAAAGAACCAATAGTTCATCTAAGAGAATTTTAATACAGAAGTTTTTAGAATAGAGAAATGAAAACTATAAACAAAGTTAGAAACCTTTTAATTATTATTAATGTAAAGCCAAGTGGCTTCCCAGTTGATGTTAGAAGCAATGATAGACCATTGTTGGAAATGATGTTGAGATGTCCAAAGTGTTATAATATGAGCTTGACAGATAGTATAAATGAAGCATCGAATGGGAATCTTAATAAAAAATTAGTCAATAAATGGAGTATAAACACGATTGTAAGGGTTGTTAGTTAAGAATGTTAAAAAGAGTAGTATTTAGTAACTACAAGCAAGTTGGTCAGCAAGATTATTAAATAGGTTATCTTGATATGAAGTAATTTTGTAAAAAGTAAGTTAAATGTTGTATGAGTTAATAAAGTTGATAAGAGTTTGCCAAATAAAAAAATATGAAGTATGAATATGAGAAAGTTTAGATGCTGATAAGCAGATATTATAATATTTGGAGATAACAGATTGTAAGTCTGTAAAGATATGAACAGAACAGTTTCTAGAAGCAGTTATAATTGCTAAAAGAATAACAAGGATTTCAGCTTTAAAGAAGCATGACCAGAGTTTAACTTGTGTCTGGAATAAGTGAATAGTTGCAGAATTATCAACTTGAACCCAACCTATGTTTATAAAACATTGAGAAATATCAAGCTTGATAACAGAACTATTAGTATAAAATGAAATAGTAGTTAGATTATGATTGGAATTAGTAATAGACTGTAAGCTATCAGTAAGTTGGTTAGACTAAAAATGCAAGGTAATTATTGTGAGTTGATTATTAGTGAAAGAGAAGATAGAATATATAAAGGATGTCGAATAGCTACAGAGTATACAATATCAAGAAAGTTGGCATATAGGTTAAGAGTTTTGTCAGTATTAATATGACAGAATAGTTTTGTAACCAGATTTGTAGAAATAAAGATAATGTATTTGTTGGCAATTGTATTAGAATTAAAATGATATCCAGAATATAATATAGTAGTAGAAAGGAAGTAGAATATAGATTTGAAAACTGAAAATGATATAAGCAGTACTAGTAAGTAATAAGAGTAAGGCCTGTAGGGGTATTGTGTCTTCTGGTCTTGCCAATAATTATTTGGTCATTAAGAACAGTAAATAGCCAAGGTTTGGTGTTGGAGATAAAGTAACTAGTAGTATAAAAAAAGTAGTTTGTTTGAGGCAAATTAAAGTAATTATATAAAGTATATTAATAAGAATAGCTTGTTATAATGTCCTTAAGAATGGTGAACCATTGAGGTACAACACTTTTGAAAAGCTTATTTAATCTAGGAGAAATATGTTTCCTGTGTAATAAACATAAATTATCATATGTAATAAGTTGGTCAAGAAAGAGTAATTTGTAATAACTAAGTTGTTTTTTGAAAATAAAGTATTTGGAATAGGAGGAAAGAAGAGATTTAAGAAAGATAGCTTCATTATTTAGAGTAAATAGAATGTTATAAGTTGAATTAGTAGAAAATGTCTAGCCAATATGCTTGACAAGCTGAATAATTTTAAGGTTTGTAGTTAGACAGTTAAGGTCATCAATAATAGAATTGGAATATAAGAGAATATTGGTAAGAGACCAAAGATTGTTTTGTAACTGTTAAATTCGAATGTAAGTTGATATGCCTAATAGGTCAGAATTATTAAGTTATTTAATGAGATTAGAAATATGGTGTTGCAGTTGGATGTTTCAGATGTGTTTGATGTTGTAAATTTGGGAATATAAAAGAGTACTAGAAGGTATTATATAACAAAGTTTAGCTTTAAGTTTAACAAGACCAATATACTAAGTAAAGATTTTATTACAAATAGGCTGACTAACTACAATGTTTTGAAGATAATGTTCAAGAGTAAAAATGATAACTGTGTTGATAATATAATGGCCATATGAGTTAGTAATATGTTTGGTTTTAGCAATTTGAATAAGTTGAGAGAATTTAGCAATAAGTAGTTTTGTTTGTTTAGATTGCCTATTGCCCAAGATGAACCAGCAATCTAAAAATTTAAAGAGTTGTTTAGAAGAATATAGTGGAAGAAAATGATTATTATAGGGGATAAAGATGTAGTGAGATAGAGTTATTATTAATCAGAATAGATTTTGTAGGATTAACTTAAATGTTAGCTATAGCATAAAATGATTCAGCTATGGATAATATGTTGGAAAGCTTAGTTTGTAATGAAACAACCCAAAGAGTGTCTTCTATATATACCAAGACAGAGCATTGTTTTTGTAATAAGTTAAATGTTTCGAGTTTAAGTTGGATAGCCCAAGAGGATTGTAAGGTATAACCAGGTACTTGTGCATATATATATAAGATAAGTAAATCATAATATATATGCTATAATAAAGAAGTAATGGTTTTACCTTGGTCAATACTATTGTGAACAGAGTATGAGAAAGTAAGGCCAAGATTAGTAATAACTTAATTATGATGATTAGTCAAGAGGTCAGAAAAGATATTAATAATAGATGAATAAAGTGCTAGACAAGAAAGTGAATGTTTAAAAAGAGTAAAGTTAACAAAATCATATGCTTACTCATATCTTGTAAAAGTAGCCAAATGTTCTTATGATTACAAGTAGCATTTTTAATAAGATTATTGAAAATATGAATAGGAATTGAAGTGCTATTATTAGAAAATACAACATAATTAAAAGGTAAAAGAATAGGATTAGAAGAAAATATGATGCTTAGTCTATTTGTAAGAATTTTGGTATATAGTTTGTGAATATATTCAACAAGACTAATAGGTTAAGTAAGATTAAGATCATCATTAAAGGAGTTATATTTGGAAATAAAATAAATTCTGCTATGTTTCTATTATTTAAAAATTCTATTTTCAAGAAGGTAACAGTTAAAGAGACTAGTAATAGCAGAAGTACATTTAGATCTAATATATTTGAGCATTTCATAACTAATGCCTATAGGATTACAGGCTTTGTTATTAGAAAGCTGAGAGAAAGTTTGAAAGAGTTTTTTATTTGTAATAGAAGAGTTTAAAAATTAATATTAGGTTAGGTTAATATGAGAGAGTGGGAGATAATGTTGTTGTCAAAAATTATCAAAAAGAGTTTTATTAATAGGTCTAAATGCAGTTTAGTTATGAAAATTTAATTAAACATGCTGTTTAATGAGTAATGGGTCAGTTATAAGCTCATTAGACAATTTTATATTAGAAAAATAAACAGGTTGATGGTAGCAATTAAGAATGTTATTGATAGCTTGTGTAGGATGTGATGTAAGAGTAACACATCTTTTGTCAGTGGCTTTGTTGATTTGTTGTCAAAGTAGAAGAGAGTTTTCAAGATGACAAGTATGAAAGAGTTGTTTCCAAATAGAGTGAGCATGTTGAAGCCATGGTTGAATACAAGATGAATTGGTGGAGTTAAGTAATTGAAGGTCACATTGTGACTGTTTGTTAATTTAGGAGATATTTTGATTGATGTTGGAGATGTCAGAGTATTGTGTGAGTTTTTTAATAAGTTTAATAATGTAACTGAGTTATTTAAGAGATAAATATAATAGAATACTGTGAGGTGAGTATTGATAGTTGTAGCTATGTTTATGAGAGACTTTACTAGATATAGTATGAGTAGCAGAGTAAATAATAGAGCATTGAATTTTGTGCCAAGTTGTTTCAATACCTTCATCAGTTTCACTATTGATAGAAGTTTTGTACAGTAAGAGTTGTTGTGATAAGGTGTCTGCAAAGGATTTCCAGTTCTCTTTAGATATAACTTTGTAATTAAAGATGCAGTGACCAATATCAGTATGTTTATGTAAGATTTGCTATAGGCATATAGGAATGTCTATATAGAGGTAAGAATTAGATGGTCACTGGAAGTTGAAGTTTGGCTGTTATTAAGACTGTAAGAGAGAAGAAATTGTATATTGAATTGGTCAGTTCAAATATAATTAATATGACTACTGCTAGTATTGTTAGACCAGATAGAATGTTTGTTGTTAAAGTAAGCTTCAATATTATACATATTGTGTTGTTAAGAAAGTTGATAAGTTTGTATTTAGAAGAAGAACTGTTCATGTTATCTTGTGTATTAAAATTACTAAGAAAAATAATGTAGATGTGAAGTTAAAAAGCTTGTTGAATCCAGTTAATAATAGTATTTTGAGTTTGATTTTGAGTAGACATGTCAGTTGATGACAGGTATACTGAGATGATGTGAAGTTTGATATTATTTTAAAAGAAAATATCAAGTGCTATAGCACCTTCAGGATGGGTATGAATACTGAAATGTGAGGTTTAAGATTATTGTAGATCATGATAGCAGTGCTTTTAATAAAAGTAGAAGAGTTAGATCAATAAAAGATAAAAAAGTTATTATTGCAAAAGAAAAGGTTCATTTTGTCAGAAATTTTAGTTTCTGTAATGTTTGCAATAGATATGTTATGGTTAAAGCAATATTCTTGTCATGCTTCTCTTTTGGTAGATTTATTGAAGCCTCTAACATTGTGTGTAGCAATAGTTAAATTAAGATGATATAGAGTTGGGTTGATGAAAGTGAGAAAGAATTATAATTAAATATTAAAGAATAGTTGTCAAAAAATAAGTCAGATGTGATAGAAGTGAGATTAAAGAAGTTAAATCTAAGAGGAAGATTATAAAATATAAGAAGAAGGTATAGGGCAATAACAATATAATCTGGTAAAAAAGTGTTATTTGAAGATATATGTAGGTTTTATTATAAGATAAATTGACAGAAAATGTGATACTAGATACAGTTTTGTTGTTATATTTGTTAATATATTGAATTAGGGTTTGAATAGTTTGATCATGAGGGAGAAGTAGTAAATGGTAATAGAAAAGAAATTTGTTAAAGCATGTATGAAGATTATAGAAGATTAAAGATATTATAAATAATCTTTTAAAATTGTCTTTTATAGAGTTGATTACTATATACTTAGCACTTACAGCTGTACAAAGTACTATAGTCTGTCCTGTACAATGGGTCTAATTGTTATTATTCTGGTCTTTTACATAAATAGGCTTGTCCATCTGTCTACTTATATTATTCTCCTTATTAACTATAATGGTTGTATTTTTTAATAAGGTGG
Organism: Cetraspora pellucida; assembly: GCA_910591915.1. Taxonomy (NCBI): domain Eukaryota; kingdom Fungi; phylum Glomeromycota; class Glomeromycetes; order Diversisporales; family Gigasporaceae; genus Cetraspora; species Cetraspora pellucida. The sequence continues at coordinate 4,164 of CAJVQA010009975.1, read as the reverse complement.
TAGCTGCTTCAATGTGTATTGTAGAAGACAAAGAACTTAAAAAAAAGATTGTAAAAAAAGTGAGTCAAGAATGGAAACAGGTTGGAAGTCTAGGTTGAATTTTTTTGCTAAAAATTTCTTAGCTGCTGAATAAGCAGTATCATTGAAGTATTTAACAATTTGTAAATAAGTTATTTTTGGTTTTTGATAACATCAAAATAGGTAATAATTTGGACAAGAAATTTAGTATTAATAATGTTTTTTGTTAATAAATTAATTGTCTCCTTCTTAGAAAGAGACTATATATTGTGATTTTCTATAACAGTTTGGTAATAAAGAGAGAAATAGCAGTAAAGTAGTAGTTGCAATGGTTAGGATTTGTTTTGACTTTGTTTTGTTTATAAATAAAATTTTCAGCTTGGTCTGCTAGTTTGTTGAGTGCTTTGGTATAAATAGGTTAATTAAATGAAGCAACATTTTCTTTGTTTTTATAAAATAGTATAGTGTTAAAGATTAGATGAATCTATATTTTATCATCTTGAAGAGGAAATATTAAGTAAGATTTGTTTAATATGTCATTAAAGAGTTTGGTACTGTTATAAAAATTTTTATTATCAAGGTATGAGCATGATTTGTTGTCACAAATAAAACAGTGAAAGTTAGCAACATGAAATGCTTTTTCATATTATTCATAAAGAGAATTAGGTTTTTTGAAAGTATAAGATTCAGGAAGGTGTTTGGAAAATTGTAAGATGAAGTGTTAGTGAAATTGGATTCTAAGGGATGTACAGACTTTTTCTTTATCAATACTAGAAGAGAATTATCAACTGTAAAAAAAAAAGTAAGTTTCGAACTAAGAATTAAAATAATCAAATGAATTTTTAAGAGAAAGAATATAAAATCTTTCAAGAAATAATGTTTTAGGAATATTAAAGAAGAGCTTGATATTGAATCTAGCATCTGACTAAATGAAAAGATATTTTTGATTAAGATTAGTAGTTTAAGTAAAAGATTTAATTTTAAATCTTTTAGGTCTGAGTTTTAAATTTTAGTAAATTTTTGATAGTTAATTGATTGATAGTTATTGGATAAAAAGAGATAAAGTTGTGTAAGATTGAGGCAGAGTTAAATATAGTTGTAAGCAGTATATAAATAAATTGTAACTAGTAAAGCAAAGATTTTGAGATAGTTAAGTTTTGCGAAAAAAACAGTTGTAAATTTAAGAAATAAATTTTTAATAGTAGATTTAAAAGATTAAAAGAAATAGTAACACTTTTGTCAATATTAGGATTGCTACTATAAATAAAATCAGTTAAGAATTCTGGTCATTGCCTAGCCATAATACAGATAATATAATAAAATGAGGTCTTAAATGCAGATTGTATAAAGGTGACAAGCTTGATTTCTTTATCAGAATAAAAATTGTAAAGAAATTTTTAATAAAAATAAAGAGTTAAAGAAAAAAAGTAGTTTGTAATTTCTTGTTAAGTTGCATTTCTTTAGTAATTGAAAAATTTGCAAGCAAGTCATATGTAAAGTTAGATTTTGGTTTAACAATACTAGAATAAGTTTAAGTAAAAGATTTGTTAGAAGTACTATCAGGTGTATTAGTATTGTTAGAATTATTAAGATTTAAGTTAGCATTATCAAAAATATTAGTAATAGGAGGTTGGTTAGAGATAGTGTTAGTATTAATAGTTGTAGTGAAGAAAGAATCAATAAGATCAGAAGAAGTTAGAATTTGGTAAAAAGAAATAGTAAAAGAATTGATGATTTGAAAAGATTTATGAAGAATGTTTTAAAAGATTTGAATAAGATTTTTCTTAGTTTAAGATGAGCTAGCTTTATGTTAAGATAAGGCTGTTATGCAGATAAGATAGTAAACTTTATTGTTTTTAGTGACATATTTTTCATTAAAGTAATAACAGTCATTTTTCTTGGTATAACCAATTAGAAGAGAGCATTTGGGACAAGTATGATAATGTATATAAGAAGTAGAAGATAGAAAAATATTGTCGATTAAAGAGAAAAGGTTAGTTAGAAGTTGTTGACTGATTTGTTAAGATTCTTTTTTGCATTATTGTTAATATGAACTGTAATAAATTCAGTAGCTTGAATATAGTTAGTATTAGAAGTTGAGATAAATTTAATGTGATATTTGCTACAAAGACAAGTAATCACAAAGATAAAAATAGGAGCTTGAAAAAAGTAAGTAATTTTGTTATTTTTGAGATTTTTAATTAGACAAGAAGTTGGTTTGACTTTAGAAGGAATTGGGCGATTGTTGTTGCCATTTTCTTTTTTATAAAGAGCAATTCCAAAACTGTTAAAGAAGTTTTAATAGAAGTAATCAAGGTCTGCAGTATCAGGCTCTTGGTTGCTTAGTGTAGACATTTTTTTTTTTAAAAAAAATTTGTTATAAATTAAATAAATATTGTATTAAAAACTTAAAAAGATTTCTAATAGTTGGATAATTGATTTTACAAGAGTAATAGATAGGAACAAGGGTTGTGTAGCTGAGGTATTACAGAAGTAATACTGATATATAACTAGAATGATTAGAGTCACAAATATAACTTGGGTACTGATATAAATAAAGTTTGTAACACAAATTGCTATATATAATTAATAAGAACCAAATATGGAAATAACTGATTATGTTCAATGAATTTCTATTAATAGATGGGTTACAGAATTTTGGTATAAATTAATAAAGTATATATTGGGAAATGATAGTATAGTTACATGAAAGTCATGTAAGAGAAAAAGAAAATAGGATAAGGACAAAAGATAAAAAAAAAGTTTTATAAAAGAATAAAAGATGAATTTAGCTGTAGTTCTATCAATATTGAGTCAAAATTCTTCTGTTAGAGCTTGTTTTAACTAGACAGATGTGCACTATAACTTTAATTAAGGATATAAGACAAGTTATTGCAGTAGAAACTGCAAAAGAGTTAATTTTCTAAAATTAAAGATCAAAGCTGTCAGTACAGTTTTCTCTATAAGTTTAAGAGCTAGATTTATAATATTTTCAGAGTATATATAAATCATTGAGCTGAACAAATTTATTTAAGATTCTAGAACAGGTTCTCTTAGTAAAATAAATAATATAAATGTTTTTAGACAGATGATTTTTTTGTTAATTTTTATGCAATGAATTTGCAGAAAGAGTTTTATCTAACTAATATATTTAGTTGTAAAATTTAATTTGCAGTACTTATATAAGATTTTTGTTAACTAAATAATCCTTCAAGACTAGCCCAAAGGACCATTTAATTAGCAAAAATCTTGATAATTCTGTACTCATTTGCTAATAATTTAATTTATATAATCAATTTAAAGAATTTAATTATATATTATAAATTTTAATTTACAAAATATTTTTTTACTCATTAGTAATTTAATTTATACAATTGATTAAATAAGTTTTATTAAATTATCTTTTATACTATCTTATAGATAAATTTTACTAAAATTACTAGACAGCATAAGGGATAAATAAATTTTATATAATAGATATTTAAATCTAAACATATTTATGAACTTTTAAACCAAACTTTGAACTGAACCAGATCTGCTTAAAAAATTTAGAATCAAATTCAGATTAAACATTAGTTTTTAAAAAGTTTGGTTTGGTCCAGTCTGTAGAGTTACTAAATATAGACATTCTTTTTTTTTTTTTTTTACAAAGTTGGTTTTATTCAAAATAAGTACTAACTATATAGACTTAGAAAATAACTTACTATTGTAAAAAGGATTACTTTTAAAACAACATATTTTTTAATCAAAAAAATAATAAACTTAAAGAACCAAAAATAAAAATGTGCAAATTTCAAATATTTATATTAGATTAATATTTGAAATTTGAAGTATGTTAAAAATAGTTTAATATGCTTGCTCTCTAACAAGAATTTAGTTATAAGATCAGAAGAAGTAAATCAGATAATGGCATCATTAGAAAACTTATTTATAATTGTTCTAAATCTAGAAAATATAATGTACAGATTACAATAGATTTACTAAGCATCACAGTACCTCATCACAAAGAATTGAATGTCTTTGGCAAATTAATTTCTCATTTTTTAAATCTAATAGAGTTGTTAAACACAGGTCGAACAAATAAATAAAGGGTAAATAATAGGTAAATAACAGAAAAAAAAACTGCCATTATTCTACCCTATATCT